>RCUC01106523.1:0-20432 GCA_003697995.1 Taxidea taxus jeffersonii
AAAAAAAAAAAAGTTCAGATTAGGGATAGGTTTTTGGTTGAGCCAGATCAATAAAGCAACATTATAAATCCACTCCACCCAGGAGCAACAGACAGATGAAAACATGAAATGACTGCTTTTATCTGATTACCTCTGACTGCTTCTGGTCACTGCAGGATTCACTTTGATGAGGTTATCCAGATCCTGGTTTCTTTAAATAGAAAAATAAAAGGCAAGCAGGTTAATGATAAAGTTCTTTTGGCAGGAGCATTCAGGTTACAAATTTGTTTGAAATAACAATAAAACAAAACATTCTTCCTGACCAAAGCACAAAAATGAATATAGTTCTGTTACCTCCGGTTGTTGGTGAGAGTTTCAGGATTCACTCTGATAAGCTTATCAAGATCTTGCTTTCTTTAAGTTGAAAAAAAAATTAAAGAGGTTTGTGTTAGAGAAAATGCAGGTTCAAGTTGGCTGAAATTAGAAGAAAAGATTAGCTATCTTATTATTTAGTATTATACATTCTGGTTTGGCATAGAACAGCCTTGAAATAAGTTTTCTAGCTAATTTAGGGGGACAAATTATGCTGGATTAGAAGAGAAGCTGCTCTGACTTTACATACTTCATAGCCAGAGCACATCCAGAGGGGCATGCTGGCAGGCATTCACAGCAAACATCTGGTGATTAACAACTTTGCGCTCTGCAGTGTTTTAGCATTATGAAGATATATGCTGATTTTCATGTCCTTTTCCTTGTTATTTTTAAGATCATATTCACCAACTGAAGATGTATCTTTTAATAAGCTCTAAAATTGGGATTATACTTAGCCTAAGGCTTGGCATGGAGAATCCCAGCTATCCATTTAATTGGTGACTTTTTTTTCCTTTACAATAACTAAAAAGCTGAATTAAGCGTAGCTGTTCATGGTCAAATGACTTACAGACTCTGAAGACTGTCCATTTCATACTGTAAGCCCCACCAGTTCCTTTTCTCAGTCACGAACAGTATATCTTCCTACATAGTTTGCTGCCATTCACTGCCTCAGCATAATACCTTATTTTAAGTGATGATTTTTCAAAGGGTTCCCTTAAACCCTTTTTTAATAGTTATTCCGGGAAATAAGATAGCCTGTTTTGGCAAGAAATTGCAGGGCTGAGAACACTGGCTTTTCCATACCCTCTTGGACAACAACCTGCCTGTCTCCCCTTTCCCACCCCCTCAGCAGCCCTTTTTCCTTATAGAAAAATAAGAGACATTTTACCCATCAAAAAGATTGAAACAAAGTTAAGAACTGAAGGGAAGGCATTTAGAGTTTCATCACCAAAAAGTTCTAAGGGAAGTTCTGCATTTCCCTCCCTCAGCCCTAATGTTTCCACAGAATGTGCTTCCCAGCTCCTGGCTTCATTCAGTTTCTTCTCAGATTTTCATGGTAGACAGAAAGCCGCTAATTGAATTTTTACTGTTTTGAATCATCTCCAATAATAGTATTTGCGATTAAAGATAATCAACTGGTGTTACATTACAAATACTATTAAAGGAATGATAACATACGACAGCTATCCAAAATACAATTTCCTTGCATGAACTGACTGCAAATCTTATAAAGCTCAACTGTGCCTAAAAGACAATAATCTCTGAAGTGAAGTTATTGTATACCTCTAACTAAAGTAACACTGTATGTTAACTACACTGGAATTAAAATAAAATAAAGTGAGGTTAATTTCATAAATTAGAAGAAAAAGTATTCAAAGGCCACAGTCTTTAAACATATAAATTAATCACAATATTTCTTAGTAAAACTGCATGTAATATTCGTGTACCAGCAAAATTAGCATAAGCTGCACACACAACCATGAGAACTTCCATTGTCACTGTTCTGATGAGCACAGAAAATCTGATTTATCTAACAGCCTAGACAGTGATATTCAAATTACTGTTCCATAAAGCCCATTAAGGAATACATTTTGCATCACAGCCCAATATTCTCTTTTCAGACAGACATACAGAAACAAACACAAATTTCATTAAATAACACCTTTACTACATAGGAACACTGATATTCTCCCCTCTATTTAATTAATTTTATTTAATTGAAAAAATGCTGATTGCCATTTACTACATTAATTACAAGACCCTTTAACGGGTTTTGACCTACAGTTTGAGAATTCCTAGCTTAGAAAATATAGAAATATATGCTATGTTTTACTACTACTCCTAAAAAGCACGGTGTTTTTAACAAAATAGAGATCTTGGTGTCAGTTCTGAATTGCCTTGATTGATAGCATCATGCAGTTTATCTCAATGAACTAAAAATAACAAATGTATAGACCTTATTTTTTCTTTTAGGCCCTGGATCCCTGCACACACAGGAATCTTATATCTAAAGTTTATCCAGGAAATGTAACATTCTTCCTACTCAAGTGACTGCTTTCATTTGTTTTGCTTCAAGGATGTAGTAAAGAGATATATCCGAATATTTCCTCCATGTAGTTGAAGAGCTGTAAAGTTTTGCAGTCATTTGCACATTTGTGCCATTGTCAAGTATGAAGTCATATTTCAAGAGACTCTGAAGAGCAGTAAAGGACATTTCTGGGCCATCCCATGGCAAGAGCAACAATCCTAGCTTTATAAGTCTCTGCTATTTCCATAGGTGCTTAATTAACTTTGATTTATTTTAAGATCAAAGTTTGTGTCTGTGATTTCAAGACCAGGATTTGGTCTGGGAGTTAGAAGAACTCACAGGAGACTATGAGATTTTTGTTCCTGGCCTCACTATTCTCATCTGTAAAATGAGGAGATTGGACCATTTCTAAGAATCCACCCATCCCTAACATCTACTCCTAGGAATCTATGAATATGAGGTTGACTGCCTGTCATGTTTACTAAATTAGCTAGTCAATGTCACCTTTTCTTTTTAAATGCAATGTCCTGACAATCCATTCTATATTCAGCAAGCAGAATATGAGTGTTCCAAAATGTAATATATTAAATTGACAACCTATTATTCTCCTGGAGTAACATCTCTGTGCCCCCAGTACATAATTAGCTTTAATCTATGATAATTGCCTGCTGTTAATATGATTGAGTATGTCTACTGAATTCTCTTTTTGGCGTCCATGGCCTATAATTATACCTAATGTGCAACTAATGATACCTAGTTGCAAGCTTCAAACCCAGTAGGTGCTCAGTAATTATTCTCTGCCTAGCATATCACAGAACTACTACCAGTCTTCCACCAGTTTTCTCTGTGATCCTGGTCAGATCACTTAGCCTTTGTGAGTCTGCTTCCTCTTCTGGAAGTGGAATAGATTTGACTGAAACAGCAGTTTTCAAAACTATTCAAACTAACAGGGCTGGGAGTTCTCTCAGCTTCCTTCCTTCGTCTCTAAAATTTTACAATTTTATATGTACCAGTTAAACTCAATAAGGGAAATCATGAGAACATTCTTAAGTGACATGTGTATATATGTATATATATTATATATAGCATATATAATATATAATCATATATTATGTATATTATCTATATACTCCTTTAGTGTGAAACAGTATTAAAAATCCTCATGTAACCAGAGAAAACATGAGTTTTATCATCTTATAGATACCACCTAAAGAAATATCAAATTTTAGGTCCATAACTTGGCTGGAAGCATCAAATGATCTAAGAAACAATACAGCTCATAAAATTTCCGCTGACTACCAGAGAACACTCCTTTAAAATGAAGTGCATGGTATTGCTGATGATGAATCTAATAAAATGTTCTAGGTCTTTTTAAACATTAACTATTATTAATACATTTTCATCAGTTCTAGAGACAAAGAAGTGAAGTCACTACCATATTATTTTCTCCAGCTATCACTCTTTCTCACTAGTTAAAAAGAGATATTTATTTCCAGGGACATATAAAAATTGTGATGCCTTTTTAAGACTTATATGCAGTTTTTGCACAGAATGACTATAAACCACTTACGTTCATACTGTACTTAAAGAGGAAAAAAAAACCAAAACAGAAAAAACAAATAACATCTTTCTCTTACCCAGCCATGTTTTTGACCGCTTTGGGGCTTACATTAATAAGTTCGTCAAGACCTTCTTTCCTGCTTAAACAAAATAAAAGTTCAAATTCAGCTAGAAATCTGCAAGTTTTATGACTGACATTTTATCTTTTGATACATGTGGATCATACAATGGGATCCTAGATGAAAAATAACGCTTGCCAAGTTTCTACTTTACGGAAGTTTTTAAAAATCCTCAAAAAACCTACTGAGGTAGATATTACCATCCTCCCCTTACAAATAAGAAATTGAGCTTCATGGAATTTAAGGCTCTTTGGGGGCAAGTAGGAAGAAGTAACAGATGATGAACCAGGTTTGGAACCATGGCAACTGGACCCCAATCCTCACACTCCTTCCCACTATCATCTTCCTCCATGTTCACAGTAATTCCTTATATCTGCACCATGCTTTGCACCGTCATCATAGTAATCCTGAGAGAGGTACCTCGGAGTTACTCTGTCATGCTTTTCTTGACCTTTGACCCCAGATACAATAAGTTTGAACTCCTCAAGAAGACAGAAATACAGTCAATGTCATGCGAAAATATCATGGTCAAGTATAAGAATGCTGCGTCACCAATTTTCTTGAGTCATTTAAAAACTAATCCTTGGGTTTGTGAAGGGGAGAAAGTCAATATTCTTTGGTTTACTCAGTATTATGAACTAATGATTTATTAACTATAAATTTACAGTAATGCTATGATTGTGTCAAAATGGATTTCTTAAGTAGTGATTATACAGCATTCACTTTAATATTGTAATGAAATAAATTGAAACAATGAAAAAAGAAGAGTCCATCCAGCATTACTACACATCAACAAATCAATTTGTTCTCATTTTTCTCATGTCCCCTTTCAGAATGCCCTTAGCCAAATGATTAATTTTATTTTTTGGCAGAAATTGGAGACTTGCTCAGGAGTCTTCAATAATCTTGATATATCTACCTTGTGTTTGCTGAGGTAATATGTTTGGATACTAAACAAATGATACAAGTTGCAACAGCTGGTAAAATAAATTAAAATCAATAATTATCTATACATTCTTTTCAACTTTAATATTACATTAAGAGAAATTATTGCTAACTTAAAACTTCATCAGGGATGTCTCCGTGGCTCAGTTGGTTAAGCGTCTGCCTTTGGCTTAGATCTTGATCCCACGGGATTGAATCCTGCATTGGGCTCCTTGCTCAGTGGGGAGTCTGCTTCTCCCTGCCTACCGCTCCCCCTGCTTGTGCCCGCTCTCTCTCTGACAAATAAATAAATAAAATCTTAAAAAAAAAACCCTTCTTCATTATTTGAATTCCTTTTAGCCCTATGTAAAAGCAGGTGGCTATGAATTCATATCTTCTACCATTATGTATATATGAAAATTTAATTTAGTTTTATTCTTGTTTCTTTCAAGATAACCTCACATTTAAATTGCTCTTAAGCTTCTTATTTTCCATATCATATTTTGCATTTAGGATATTTTAGGAGGTTGTAACGAACAAGAGAAAAATATAAAATTGTTTATCATTTACATGCACTCCTAGCTTCTCTCTCTAAAAAATAACAAAAACAGGGGCACCTGGGTGGCTCAGTGGATTAAGCCTCTGCCTTCAGCTCAGGTCATGATCTCTGTGTCCTGGGATCGAGCACCGAATAAGGCTCTCTACCTGGCAGGGAGCCTGCTGCCCCCGCCACTGCCTACCTCTCTGCCTACTTGTGATCTCTCTGTCAAGGAAAATCAACAAAATATTTTTAAAAATAACAAAAACAAAGGCAAGCAAACAAAACAAAACTTGGGACTTTTAAAAAACAGAGTTATTTCCTAATTCCAAAGTGTGCAGGTAATATATATGATGTGAAGGTGTAACACTGAGGCTACTCTAGGATATTATATAATCACTTCAGAATTGCACTTCATGCAAGGCTAAATCAGAACAAAAAGACTTTTGGATTACATAAATTACTTTTATTCTAAGCACCCACACAGGCAATCATACCTCTAAAGAGACTTTCCTATTATCACAATGGGCTTTCATACCAGCGCTAATCTTAATGGCCTAAACAAGTTACCTAATTGGATATGCATTATTATTGGACATGACATCATATATCCTGAAGAGAAAAAAGGCCAGAAAGGTTCGTATCACTTAAGGAATCTTTAGAATTAACTTGTAAACTAATGTTATCATGTACATATCCTTTCATGTAAATTATTATGTTGAACTATTATGCTGAAAAAAAATGTTGAAATCCAAAGCATGGAACACAAATCACATACTGATAAGAGATATATTTTTTAAAGATTTTATTTATTTATTTGTTAGAGAGAGAGAGAGAGCGAGCACAGGCAGACAGAGAGGCAGAGGGAGAAGCAGCCTCCCTGCCGAGCAAGGAGCCTGATGTGGGACTCGATCCCAGGACGCTGGGATCATGACCTGAGCCAAAGGCAGCCGTTTAACCAACTGAGCCACCCAGGCGTCCCCTGATAAGAGATATTTAAAAAAATTCTTTATCCTCTATTAAAGCCCACAGTCCGGGAGCCCTGAGCAGGAACTTGAACACTAGGTTTACGACACAAAGCTGTTGATTCTGGGTCCCATCACTGGTTGCCTCAATGGCAGAACAGCAAATTACATTTTTTTAAGGTTAAATAGAAAAAAAACAGACAGAAGAATTCCATGAACCTCACCTTTGGTTAGTTCTATTTGTTTCAGGAGACACTCTGATGAGGCTGTCAAGACTATGGCCCCTTTAAAATGTGGAAGAAATGATTAGGTCAGTGATTGATTTCCATCATGTGGTTGCAAATATTAAAACCAAGAAATATTTTTTGTTATAAAAATATTTTGTTATATGATATTTATGAATATAGAAATCATCTCAAAGGATTGGAGTTTTCCAGTGCTATGAATATATGTATTTTTAGACCTAATTACTGCTGCATAAAAATAATAAACAATAACCAATGGCTTTAGAAAATTCATGATGTGCCAGGCAGTGTTCAAGTGATTTATATGATATATATAAGTGAATCCTCACATTTATTCTTGTTTCTTTCAAGACAACCTCAAATTTAAATTGCTCTTAAGCTTTTTATTTTCCATATCATATTTTGCATTTAGGATATTTTGGGAGGTTGTAATGAATAAGATATCACATCAATCATTCAATATAGGAAGTATTATCATCCCATTTTCTCAAAAGGAAAAACTGAGACACAGAAAGATTAAATGAAAACAAAGTAATCTAACTCAAGAGCGCTTGACTCTGTCCATGATACCAACCATCGTACTGATAATGAGTAATTGGGTTAGCATTGAAGTGACTAGACAGCACCTGGTCCAATTTCCTTCTGTGAGGACAAGAAAACTGAAGTCCAAACAGGGGAAGTGGCCAATCTCATTTTGCACAGTTAGTGAGGGCAGAGCCAAGACCTAGACCCACATCTATGGTCTCCCATCTCCCACCCCACTTCTATGCCATCCTCTATGTAAGAAGAATAAACAAATCAATGAACATAAGTGTCTTGTCCATTCTTGGAAATCAACTGCTCATCTAATTAATCAAATGTTGTCTCCATTATATTAAGAATTAGTTGACCAAAATGTTCAACATTTTAGATATGAGGTCATGAAGGTCAGCATGAATTTTCTTGAACTATTAATTGAGTTCAGTGTCAGTCTGCTACAATCGTTAATTTAGTTATGCTTTTAAGCATTAATATGTGTGAAACAAAAAAATCAGAAGCATTTTAATTCTTACCCTTGCATACTTTTTCCTGTTCTTGGAACCACTTTGATGAGGTTATCAAGATTTTTGGAACTTAAAAACAAAAAGCAAAAATGATAAGTAAAAATGGAACTAAATCAATTAAGTATTTATTTAGAAGATATATGTGCTCAAGATGAATTTTACTATTAGGTTTTGAGAAAAATCAATAAAGGTACAATAATAAAGGTACAAATTTTGACATCCATACAAATCATCAGCATATGGCTCAATTCCTATTTACCCTCAAAATAAAAACCATAACATTCAGGAGTACTGAGTTTTTAAAAAATCAATCAGCAACTATGTAATGATTTGCCATAAACTTTCACCTGACTCCCAACAAGTATTCCATCTAACACTGTAGCTATTACTAAACTAGATTTTGTTAATAATTTCCATTTACAGTACCTTATTGCTTTAAAGGGATTTTATATCCATTATTTCACTTGATCCTTACAACAACCAAGTGACAGAGGTAGACTAGACAGTTATAAATGATCCTCATTTTATAACTAAAGAAGCCTTAGCTCAGGGCGTTCAAGGGACTTGCTCAGAGGCATCCCACTGGGAAGTAATGGATTTCAGACTTTCTGATTCCAACCCAAAGATTTTCTCCACACAGCTTCTCTGATGAGTGCCACAAATTGATGCAGGCAGGGATGAAAGAAAGATAAGATGTAATTTTCACCCTGTGTTACTGCTGTTTACTTCAGGAGTCACTTTGATGAGATTGTCAAGGCTCTGGCCCCTTTAAAACATTGAAGAAAAATGATGAGGTTAATGAGAGATTAACACCAAATGAATAAAGTCATTTATTAAAACTCAGAAACAGGATGAACACTGAGATCATGTCAAAGAATGGAAGATTGTTAAAAGTAACTATGTAGAAGGATGTAGGGATTTGTACATCTCTGAGACTCAATGAGACAATATTTTAATCTTAGAGGCTTTAGGCCAGTCACACTGTACTGGGACTCTGTCTCGAATATGATTCATTTAATGCTATGCTCTTAACCTTTGCTAGGTGCACTGAACATTTTGTAACAGTCTATATATGCATCTCATGGAACATTCCAGAAAGTAAATCCTCTTAATATCAACCTCCAACATGCTGTGGAAATTTAAAATCAACTTTGGAGAATGTATATTTTGTAAAATTGATATTCATTAGCAGGTTTTCTATTCATAACACTGGATTAAGATTAATATACCAATTTGTTGAGGTCCATGTTATACAACCTGGTATCTGCATCTGGTGCTTACAGCTATGTGTTCAAACTATAAATTTTGACTAGTTCTGTTGGCAACAAATAGTAGGAAGATTAAAATCTATAGAGTTTTGAAATGTAAGCTATGTTTACTTTAATAAAAACTCCATGTAGTCACTAAAAACTGTCAGTAGTTTATTGTTATCCTTTAATATTTCTGTTTCTGATCTTAATGGAAGTTTGCTTTTCTTATTGTTTCTATGTGTTTTCCTCATACATAGCACAAGCAAATGCCCCTCCAATCTACAGAGGATGTCACATGGGTAAAGAACCTCCACAGAAGGTAATCCCTTTTTTCCCATGCCCTGTGGTCCTACTAAGATTATATCACAAAGTCTCTGAGGTTGCAGCTATACAACATCAAAGATAGGGATATTTGGAAGCAATCAGATGTTGACCCAAGTTTTGACTTGTATTCAGATGTCTGAGACTGTATATACCCAGGCTAAAAGCAGCAAGAAAAATGTGCAGATATTTTCCATGCAAAATGAAACCATTAACTCAACAGAAGCAACTATTTTATGCCAGACTACCCCTTGTTGATGTTATTTTTACATCTTGTTAATTTTTGCCTACATGAGATATGAACGCCAGAGTCTGAGAAAAAAAAATTCCCAGAATTCTATTTCTAGATTTGAATACTTTAAAAAAAATAATGAACAATAAGCATTGTAACCCCTCCCTTGTAATGTTTGTGTTGACTCTGGTGTTTGCTTTGATTATTTTGTCAAGAACTTGACCTCTTTACACATATTAAATAAAGCATATATATGAGTGGAAGATTATTTAAATCTCAAAGTAAATAAAATCAATAAAGCAGAGTGTGCTAATTAATATAGTCACTTATAATATTTTGAGCTAAACTGTGAATCAATGACTCATAATGCATATATCCTCATATTCGATCATTCTTTCAATCCACAAATAGTTATGGAAACCTATGAATAATACAGACTTAGGCTTAGTCCGCATGAGGCTTCCATTCTAACTTGGTTAGAGGCAGGGATCATACAATCAAACATACAAACAAATGTCACAATTCCAGATAACAATATATACTCCAAAGAAAAGAAGAAGGAGTGCCTGGTGCCTGTGGTGCTGGGACTGGAGGAAGGGGTGGTGACAATTATAGTCAATGGTCAGAAATGACAAGTTGGGGGTAAAGCAGTCTCAAAGTGCGAATAGCATGTAGAGAACTGATAAAGCAGGAATGAGTCAGGAATAGAAAAAAAGATTAATTTGGCCATACTAAATGGAACAAGGACGAGACCATTACTAAGGGTTAGAATTGTATTCTACCTGAAATGGAAAAGCCCTGTAACTTTTTAATAAGAGAGGGAGCGTGATTTAGTTTTGTTTTAAAAGATCGATGGGACTTAATTACCTGTAGTGGAAGAAAAAGACAACTACTCTCCCTGAAAGTTCTCACTAGGCATGCACACACACACACACACTATGCATACTCCAAAACATATGGACATGGATGCACACACATAAACATCCATGTACATATAAACTCATATACATACAAAAGCATACAGATAAATGTGTATCCATGTACATGCAAGCATGTGAGCACTTTCATGCAATCACACTCAGGACATTTGCAAAGACATGCACACACCCATATGCATGTGCACCAACACACACAAAGGCACACCTATACATATACACACACTCATGCAAACACAAGTACACACACAAAAACTTTTATTTTCATGTAAACACAGGGGCACATATAGATATGCACACACATACCCCAATGCATGAAAAACAATGAGATGATTCAAACTCCTCATAAATAAAAATTAAGAAAACAAGGATTTTTCTTGGAGAATCAAAGTAAATTAAATATTTGAACAGTACCTAAATCATTAACAGAACATAATTTACCTATTATTTAGGTAATTAATAATAGAACATTATTGCTAACAATTACTTGTAGTTATTCTGTGTCAGGCATGACAGTGTGATGATCTCTATTTAGTGGATGAGTCAACTGAAGCATGAGGACACAGCTAGCAAGTGACCAAGCCAAAATTTGAACCTAGAATTTGGACTCCCTGCTCCAGACCACCCAAGTAGCCAAGGAAATCAATGCTTTCTTCTTAGTCTATTGGGGGCAAATACGAGTCTCTAACTTGCTGGATTGCTGGGCCTCCGACCATGTCATGCTGCTAGAGCAGGACAGCCTAACAGTGTACACACCAGCTTTTTGGCTGGCTGAGCCCCTGCTCTGCTGACTGGGCCTATAGGCATAAGTGACACATTTTAGAATCAACTAATAATATCATGTATGGAGTTAACTGAATGGAAAGAAGTTCAAAGGAAACCACATGGAATTATTTGGTGTACTGTTTTCAGCAACATACCAACAAGCTCAGTTTTAAATACATTCCATCTGCTTTTTAAAAAATAAAAAGCAGGAGGACATAAGCTTTCCAGATTTACTTGACCGTTTATGGGTAGCGGAACTCTTTTAATGAAGTACACTCTGTTAAGCTCATCATCTTTAAATATATACCATGTAGACATACATATGCTACACACAAAAACACTAGACATGCACTTATCATTCACACATGAACACATCCACATATATCCACACACACTTACACATCCACATATATACACTTATATATATTTATGCTGTGTATACATACACATACAAAGTATATATATATATATACACTTTGTATATATATTGTATATATAGTACGTATATATATACATACAAAGTATATATACACACAAAGTATGTACATATAATGTATATATATATATACATTTTGATGGTAATTTCATATGTTAAATTGACTGGGCTACAGAGTGCCTACATTTGGTCAAACATTATTCTGGGTATGTCTGGAAGGGTGTTTGGGGTGAGATTAACATTCAAATCTATAGACTGAGTAAAGCAGATGGCCCTCCCAAACATAGTGGGCCACAACTAATCAGCTGAGGATGGGATAGAGCAAAAAGACTAAATCAGAAGGGAGTTTGCCTGCCTGACTACTTGATTTAAGACATCCCCATCTTAAATCAGCTCTTCTGATCCTTAGGCATTTGGATTTGAATAGGAACTATATTACTGGCTTTCCTAGGTGTCCAGCTTGCAAACTACAAATCTTGGGACTTCTCAGTTTCTTTTTTTTTTTTTTAAGATTTTATTTATTTATTTGACAGACAGAGATCACAAGTAGGCAGAGAAGCAGGCAGAGAGAGAAGAAGAAGCAGGCTCCCTGCTGAGCAGAGAGCCCGATGCGGGGCTTGATCCCAGGACCCTGGGATCATGACCTAAGCCGAAGGCAGAGGCTTTAACCCATGAGCCACCCAGATGCCCCAGGACTTCTCAGTTTCTATAAGATCATGAACCAATTCCTCATAATAAATCTTTTTTTCTCTCTGTATATATACATATCCTATTGTTTCAGTTTCTCTGGAAAACTCTGATCAGAATACGTACATACTTTTATACTCAAACCCTTATACATACACACTATTCATATATACACAAATACATTTATGCAAACACACGCTACTTACACACACACACACACACACACACACACACACACACGAGAAATCACTTAACTCAGTAGAGAAACTGAAATTCCCATTTAATTTCTCAAAATCTACCTGATAGTAAACATCACTCAAAAAATAAAAATGCAAAAGATCACTTCTAAGCATCACTTGTATAAAATTGCTTAATATGATATGTTTAGGAGAAAAGAGAACTTGGTTTGAATTTCAATTTACTCTCCTGAATACAAACACTCAGGGTTCCAATGTGCTTATGAATGCCAAAGGGAAGAGGGAAAGTTTTAAATGTCTTACCTCTTGATGTTTTTATTTGTTTCAGTATTCACTTTAATAAATCCATCAAGGTCTTGTTTCCTTTGAATAAAGAAATGAGTTTTAATGGAATGCTATTAATTAAAACACTAATCAAGTGAACGATGATTGGAAAAGTAATTAAGTCAAAGTTCTGTACTGGATCCAGACAGAATATAAATTTCTACTCACCAAATCAGATATAATTGCCTATTCTGTTTTTCAATAATAAGAACAATGTCAATAATAATAATAATGATAATAATATTTTAAAAATAAGAATATATGTTTTCATATAAAGTCAACAATTTCCTTAACCCAAGCTTTTTAAAAATATAATTAGGTTATGATAAATTACAAAGAACAAGAAAAAAACACCTTGCATGGTAAGAAAATTGACTCATTTCTTGGGAAAACACATGTCACCCTCATTAAAATGCACTAAGTAATATCAAAAGGCAATAATCTGAACCCAGAAAAGAGAATACTCAGCCACCCAAGTGCCCTAGTAAATTTAATGTTTTTAATTGAAATAGAGTTGAGGGGCACATGGGTGGCTCAGCTGGTTAAACATCTGCCTTTGGCTCAGGTCATGATCCCAGGGTTCTGAAATGAGCCCCACACTGGACTCCTCACTCAGCGGGGAGTCTGTCTTTCCCTCTCCCTCTGCCTGCCACTCCCCTTTCTTGTGTTCTCTCTCTCTGTGTCAAATAAATAAAATCTTTGAAATAGAATTGACACACAATAGTCACATTAGTTGCAAGTATACAACATAGTGTTTCCACAACTCTATATGTGATACAATGTTCACTACAAGTGTAGCTACCATCTATCACCATATAATGCTATTTTAATTTTAATACCATTGACTATATTCCCTACAGTGTATCTTTTATCCTCCTGACTTACTCATTCCATAACTAGAAGCCTGTTTTCCACTTCCCTACACACATTTTGTCCATCCCTATACCACCCTCCCCTCTGGCAACCATCAGTTGGTTCTCTGTATTTGTATGCCTTTTCTGCTTTTTCTTTATTGTGTTTTTGTGTGTGTGTGTGGTTTTTTTTAGATTTCATATATAAGTGAAATCATAGGGTATTTGTCTTTCTCTGTCTGACTTATTTCACTTAGCATAACTCCCTCTAGGTCCATCCATGTTGTCACAAATAGCAAGATCTCATTCTTTTTTATGGCTAAGTAATATTCCATTGTGTGGGTATGTGTGTGTGGATATAAACACACACCACATTTTCTTTATCTTTAAACCATTTTAAAAGTAAAAGTTCCCTTCAGGTATCAGTCTGTGCTTTCTTTGTCCTTTCAGGGATAGTTGGTGGGAAGCTAATACATTTGTTGATAGACTGCCTTCTTTAAACATGAAAATCATTCATATCAGGGGTGGAAATCAGATGGTCAATATTTTAAATCTAAATGCTTTAGAGATTTTTTTAAAGATTTTATTTATTTACTTGAGAGAGAGTGAGGGAGAGAGTGACAGCATGGGAGAGAGGAGCAGAGAGGGAGAGGGAGAAGCAGACTTCCCGCTGATCAGGGAGCCCAACTCTGGGCTCTATTCCAGGACCCTGAGATCATGACCCAAGCTGAAGGCAGATGCTCAACCAACTCCAAGGTGTCCCAACCTTTTGGAGATTTAGACATGTCATTTTTAGCAAAAAGTTCAAGGTTCTGAAGTACCCTTGGAAAAGTAGAAATAACTCTAAGATGGCTGCAGTGCTTTATATAAACTGACTACAGACAATAAACCTTTTCCATGCAAATGGTTTAAAGCTATTAGGGAACATCAAAGTTAATCCCTCTAAATCACCCAATTGCCTAGGTGTCACTTTGTCATTTTCACCTATCTCCGATTTCACTGTGATAAGACTATTGACACCTTAGTTTCTTTTAATATAAAAAAGAAGAGAAAGAGGGAAGGCTAAAAGAAGGGCCAGGGACTACAGACTGACTCTACCACATCAATGAGTTCAGTCATTCCTGCAACAGAAAGCCCGTTTATCCCACATTACAAATCACATCTCTTTTTTCCTTGCCAGCCCAGAAATGATCTGCTTCAGATGCTCATCCTAATTTTTCTGTCTTCTACCACTTTGGTGGACCCTTCGCAATTTCATTTTTTAAATATCTGAAATCTCATCTTTTCCTACAAAGCTCATATAACCACTCAGAGAGAATTGACTGTTTTCCCACTTCATCAGTTCTCCATGAGAAGAAAAAATTTTACCTGTAAGAATACTTGTACATTGACATTGAAATAATATGTTCTTAATAAGGATTCAGTATCTGTGAAATGATTATTGCCAATTATTTTCACATTATGATCACATAGTTCTATATCAGAGACAGTTGAGAATGCATCTGCCAAGATTGACTTGGAAAGCTAGAATACCATTCTGGGCACAGACTGGCACAGATAAATGGCTTTAAAAGATAATCAAGACAATAGAAATAATTATCACGTTAGGAAGGCAAATCTAATGACTAACCAAGTACAAGGTAAATAGCCAATCTGGGGGAAAAACAGTAGTGATTACCTAAATCCTTACATTTTGTCATTCTTTACCATTCTGGGATTTTCTTTTTCTTTTTTTTAAAGACTATTTATTTGTCAGAGAGAGAAAGAGAGAGAGAGCACAAGCAGGGGGAGCAGCAGCCAGAGGGAGAAGCAGGCTTCCTGTTGCATAAGGAGCCCAATCAGGGCATGACCCCAAGATCACGACCTGAGTCAAAGGCAGACACTTAACCAACTGAGCCACCCTCAGGAAAAGGTGTTCCTTTTCTGGGATTTTCTTTAATAAAACTGTAAGGAATTTGATTTCTTTCCATATAAAAAATAAAATCAGTCATGTAAGTCAACTTTCTAGGACTTCAGTACGTCTAGAACTATAAGTCAACCTTTTAAATGCTATCAGTTTAGTTACTAATCATTCACTAACACTTTTTATGATATAAAATGAGTAAAGGCATGACTCTTGACCCTGAGATATTTACAAAAATATGTAAGATATACATATGAAGTGACTCAACCGAGATTCTAACTGAGAAGTGCCTTAGAGCATTATAAAGACTTCAGTGAAGGGGCGCCTAGGTAGCTCAGTGGGTTAAACCTCTGCCTTTGGCTCAGGTCATGATCTCAGGGTCCTGGGATAGAGCCCCAAATGGGGCTCTTTGCTCGGCAGGGAGCCTGCTTCTCTTCCTCTCTCTCTGCCTGCCTCTCTGCCTACCTGTGATCTCTGTCTGTCAAATAAATAAATAAAATCTTAAAAAAAAAAAGACTTCAGTGAAGATAGACTGGCTTCCAGCATCAAAATGTCTTAGAGTAAATATAATTGGTTCATAAACTAGCCTATTGTCCACTACTTGTAACAGCCAACTAGAGTTACTTCATTTTAAATACAAAAGGGAACTTGGAGATCATCTGGGTCATGCTCTTCAATTTATGGGATGAGAACAGAGGTCTGCAGAGGTTAAATGACTTGCCCAGGGTCATCCAGATAGATGTGGGAGACAGAGCCCGTTACCAAGATTTCCACCCATCTCCTGACCACCCCTCCACCCAAGGCCTGTTCCACCAGCCTGCCTGCCCCTCATCTTGAGCAGGAGGTCAAACCTAGGAAATGACATATAGTCTAGGACTCAATCAAAGGGGCCTATAAGAATCACAGCTTACCCTTTGCTGTCTTTGTCTGTTGGAGTATTCATAAAAATGAGATTTTCAAGGCTTTTGGCTCTGTAAACACAAAGAAATTCAAATAAAAGACTACATATTGAAATAAAATTGGGTGGTATCTTGAGAGGTTAGATACAATAAACATTCTTCATGAATTGCTCATTTACTCTTATTGAATGGAAGAGCAGAAATCCTTTTGGGCAATTATGTCTGAACTAAATGTACAATTCTGAGAGCACTACTCCATCTGCTAGTACATTTCCATGCCAGAGGATACAACTCCCTTCCAGCAACCGTCTGCAAGTATAAAGCAAGCAATCTGGGAGATCATATTTTCAGGTTAGGGACAAATGCACTTACCTTTTCTCTGTTTGTTCTGCCTTAGGATTTGCTCTGAAGAGACCATCAAGACCTTGATTTCTTTAAATGCATTGAACAAAAAAAACCTCATCAGTGGTAATAGCAGATACTTAACTCTAGAAATATAGACCAGTTTATATTTCTATAGATAGACAGAAAATAGAAGCTGGGTGGGACAGATGAGTGAAAATTCTTAAAATTGCTTTATTCCAAATAGGTCTTTTCATAGACACAAAATTTAAATTGCAGTAGACCTTGGAGAAAATAAGATAGAAAATATGAACTGGGGATCCACACACAGCCAATAGGTCCATGATGCATTGTATGGATTTCACAGAGTGTTTTGTTTTTAATGTGAGCCAATGTTGACCCTCTGTCTTTATAGATGAAGAAACTGAAAAGCAGCACATTTAAATGAGTTGTTCATAGTCACAGTGAGATCACTGTTGTCGGATAGGGTATAAACACCACACCTTTGGATGCTCTGAGCAATGAGCTCGTTTGACACTTACCTTGTTTCTCTCTCTCTGGTCCTTACCCATTTAGTACGTTAGTAGGCAGAGTAGTAGAGAGATAACAAAAACTACACACACTTCCCACACGGACCTCAATTATTATAATCTTTTAAGTGTGCAATTCTAAATGATTCAAAATTAAGGAGGGAAGTTTGACTAAGACTGTAAGTGGCTTTTGTAAAGTATAAACCTGAGAACATTCAGTGACCAAACTAAACTCTGCCCACATACTTACATATCAATATTTCAGGAAGAGAACTGTGGTTTTCTATGTAACCACCTTACTAAATAGAGTGTGAACATCAAAGATACTTTAATATTAGTATCTTCAGATTGTAATAACCATGTATAGCAGTGACAAAATGATGATAATTCCTGCAAGCTTTTTATTCAAGACATGTAGGCTATTTTTTAACTTATGTGGTTCCCCATGCTCAAATACTAAGAAGATGTAAGAAGTCATAATATGCAACTCAATAATAAAGGAAAAAATGGATGTTTCCAAATCTTACCTATTCAAGCTTTTGTTCATTTTGATGAGATTATCCAATTCTTCACTTTTGGAATAAACAAACAAACAAACAAACAAACAAAATCTCCTATCAGTAAAAGCCAGCCCTGAGTCAAAGAGCAGGCCCACCTTAAACTGCTGTTTCTGAGTTCCCTGGAATACAATACATGCTACCAAAATCTTGTTTATCCTTCAAGGCTCTATCCTCCAACACATAGTCCCCAGTCCTTCAAGAAAAAGTTCCCAGTCTACTAAAATTTTCATTTAATAAATGCTTGCTATATTTATTTTTTAAATTGCTTTTAGAGACATCAAGACTTTGGCTCTGGCTAGACAGGTATAGTTGCTGAATCATTTATGGGCTTTGAAGATGTCTGGCACAATGCATTGCCATAATAGCTTAGAGACCCTAAAAACATGTTAAATTCACATAGATGAATCCTTTCAAGAAATGTTACATATTCGGTGGTAGGATCAAAGGCTGAGGACAAAATACTGAAATACAAATGCTGCTGACCCTGGCAAAAAATAGATTAACATAATAGCTAGTCCCTTGACACAATGCCCCATTGTTTTTTCTTGCTTGAAATTCCACCATCCAGCTCTGAGAGTATGAATCTATCTGTGTCTCCAAGGAAAAGAGCAAACCTAAGAATCTGTAAAATGGTAGTCTCAGATCTTTCTGACTAGTATGAGTCACAGTGAAGTGAGGATCAGAATTTGGGGTTGCTCATGTTTATCACAAATGAATAGGCATAAATCATGAGAAGACACTCTGCGGTAAATTAAATAAAATGGAGACAATATTCTCACTAAGAAGTTGGACTTTTAAAATGACCTTATATTGAGGAAAGCTTTAGATACTAAATTTCACTATCGTATATGCAGTAAATTAAATGTTCTTAATCAGATAGGAGTCCACTTCACACAGGAATATCACAAAGAGCAGTTCAGGAGATTAAAGCTTTTTCTAGTCCCCACAGATGGCCCACAGTGATGGTAGTTGGTTGTGTCGATGCAACAGAGCTTTCCCCCAGCCATTGTCAGAATAGTAACCTTTCTCTGTGAAGAACACATCTTGCTGTGGAATTAGTTTATTGTGCCTACACAGAAGGGACAGGACTAACTGTAGTTCTTGTTTTTGTTGGCTTTGTGCCAAACCGTAACTTCTTTTCAGCATCACTCTCCTATGTCTCTCCTTCAAACACCCCCATCACTCACCAAAAAACTGTTCAATCCCTCTTAAAAACAAAATGTTACCCCAATAAAAGTAAATAGATAAAATAAGAGATCCAGGCTCTTAGATAAGAGAAATGGAAATGAAACATTCAGGATACTTTCTGGAGTCCCCTCCTGGATTCAGAGCTCCAATTAGTTTCATTTACACAAAAGAGCTACCTGTTGCTTCTGTTCCTTCTCTCAGGTCTTTTGGCTGAGATTGCACTACCTAATCACACTTAGCATTGCTGAATTCCACTGAGCGAGGAGGATTTTTGTAGGAATGCGATTTAAATTATGGAATGTTTATATTCCAGGTTTCCTGCTGTTCATCATTCTTTACCATAATCTACTATATAAGCACCTACTTTGCCTAAAGCATTGTGTCAGACTTTGCAAATGACTTAGGTCAATAGGACAAAATATTTGTCCAAAGAGATTAAAGAGATGATAGAGAAGATGAAGTATTTACATAGATACCATGAAATAACAACAAATATGATTAGTTGTTTTAATACATAAATAGTGGGGCTCTAATAACTTAGAGATACAGAAATCACATCTCCCTGAATCATTCTGGGAAGACTCAACAGAGGAAGTGATATCTGATCCAGATCTTGAAAAATAGTTAGGGCTTGAATGGATTGACACAGTGGCCTTGAGGCTAGGAAAAGCGGCCGTATGGGTGGAATGGCATAAACAAAGGCAATGTATCTGGAAACCGTAGGAAGAAAGTGGTTTAATTTGGCATTGCATCTGGGGTAAACGTAAAGGTGAAGTCAGAAATAACCCTGGAATGTAAGGAAGGAGCCAAGTTAAAAAAGGTTAAATGTAATTAAATGGGCAATGGGGAGCCAGCAAAGCAGTTGTTCTAGTAGAATTTTAGGAAGAAAACTCTGGCAGTGATGGCTTAGGGGAGGAAATGGTTAATTTAGAATGGTTTAGGGGAGGTGCCTGGGTGGCTCAGTGGGTTAAAGCCTCTGCCTTCCGCTCAGGTCATGATCTCAGGGTCTTGGGATTGAGCCCTGCATCGCATTGGGCTCTCTGCTCAGCGGGGAGCCTGCTTCCCGCTCTCACTCTGCCTGTGGCTCTACCTACTTGTGATCTCTCTCTGTCAAATAAATAAATAAATAAAAATCTTTTTAAAAAAATGGTTTAGGGGAGGAAAGACTGAGGGAACGTAAGTAAATCTGGATAGCTGGTCTAATAATCTATGAC
Organism: Taxidea taxus jeffersonii; assembly: GCA_003697995.1. Lineage (NCBI taxonomy): Eukaryota > Metazoa > Chordata > Mammalia > Carnivora > Mustelidae > Taxidea > Taxidea taxus. The sequence continues at coordinate 20,409 of RCUC01106523.1, forward strand.
GGAGTCAATGCAGATTTGAACTGG
>RCUC01106524.1:0-10987 GCA_003697995.1 Taxidea taxus jeffersonii
GCCTGGAGTTTCCCTCGTTCGGGACGCTTCCTGCCCTGGCCCAGCTAGTCCTGTGAACCTGGCTGTGGACAGGGAGGCAGCACGGTGGGGGGTTTTTTATGTAGAAAAGGAAAGTGTTGGCTCAAGTTGGATCTAGTGACTCCTGAGGCCTTTTCCAGCTCTGACTTGTTATGAAGAAGGAACTGGACCCAGAAGCCATAAAAGGAGTTGGTGGGAGCCGAGAAAAAAAGTCTTGGGCCCCAGCCACAGGCTCTTCTTGTCCCCTTGTTTATTTACGTTGCTCCCTGCCATGGGGTGGCAGGGGTCAAAGCCTAAACCTGTGGGGTCCCTCAAATGTAGAATTTGAGGCTAGGATCAGAGGAGACCCCAGAATCTGTCAGAATCGAGGCTGCTGTGTTAGGGTGGCAGGTGGGGGTCCCTGAAAGCCAGAGGGCAATGAAACAGAAGACCATGACTTCAAAAGTTTCAAGAAGGGGCCATTTTTTGTTTGTTTGTTTTTAAGCGAGCATTGGCTATTGGAACTGTTGCTGGAACCCAGCAGGGAAATATAGCAAATGTCGAGGTTCTGGCTTGCATTCAGAACACAGGATCAACAGAAGCAGGGACACCAGCGACATGACAGGGTCAGATGAGCTGACATCTGCTTGTGGTCCCCTTGGGAACTGAGGTTGGAATAAGATGACCCAGCTGTGCCTCTCCCTAGCTTCCTAGGTCTGGGGGATCTTGTCCAACATCTTTGGCCCTCAGATTCCTCATCTGTAAAATGGGAACAAGAACTCCTGCACCAGAGTGTTCTGGGGATTAAAAGGGTGTCCAAGTCCCCCTTCCATCTTGCCTTCCCTTCTTTTCCACTTCTCAGGGTCCCTGGTGCTTTCTCACTAGGACTCCTTCCAAGTCCCAGTTTCTTGGGAGCAGGTGGCGTCCAGTGGGGCGAAGGCTGGGAAGCAGCGCCCTCTAGTGGTCGATACCAGGAGGGTCCCGTCAGTCCTTGAGACACGCCCAGGCTAAAGTGATTAGTGCACTTTAGAGCCTCCCCAGGGTTGATCTTGGGGGCCCCACTCGGGGAAGCCTTTCCTTCTGATTCAGTTTCCCCCTGGAGCAAGCAGAGAAAATACTGCTCCCCGACAGCAGTCTCTCCTCTGACCTCCGGCGGCCCAGCTTTCGCAGCTTTAACAGGCTTCTCTCACTTCTGCCCCGGAGGAATCTATGCACTTAGCTTTCATTCTGGGTTTTATAGTTTGCAAAACACTTTGACACATATTACTTGTCCCTGAGGTGTGCTGTTTCTGGGTGTCGATGGCGCTCGTTGGATAGAGGATCGTGGTTGGGAGTGTGGCTCCAGCGCGGGGGACAGATTTGGATCCTGCCTCTTCCATCCAGCTCTGTAACCAGGGCGACGTTCAAAACATTGAATAATCAGTAGGGCAGGCCGCGACCAATCAGAACAGGCCCTGCTCTGACCACCCGGTGAGGCCAAAGGCGTGTGTACCTGCTGAAGATTCTGGAATAACCTCAACCTCCCGGGGCCTCGGTTTCTTCATCTGCAATATGGGCACGTTGGTTATACTAGTACCGCTTTAGAGGGCAGTCCTGAGGACTGGCTTAGTTCAGGGGTGTAAAAGATTGAGAAACCAGTGTCTGGCATGTAGAAGCACCAAATAAGTATTGGCTTTATGACTGGTCTGAGCTCCTCTCAGACTCGGTGACTCAGGGTGGTTGCAACTTTTAAGGGAGACTCCCCCAGGTGAGCCCACTGTGTGCACCTGGGTTCACCTTCCGGCTCACCTCTCACCTTCCTCACCTCCTTGTCTGGCTCCCCAGTTATTCTACTCTCTAGAAGTGCTTCTCAAACTTTATCATGCATCCGAATTTCTGGGGGATCTTACTAAATTGCAGATTCTGATTCAAGAGGCCTGGCTGGGGCCTGGGTTTTTAACTTTCGTCTAAGCTCCCTGGTGGCGGAAGATCACTGTGGACACAGAAGGGTCAGCGGGTTGGCCTGTAAATATTTACTGAGCACCTACTCAGTGCAAGGCGGTGCAGGGTTCCAAACAAGTCCCAGGACTGGCCTCCAATCTCAAGGAGCAGAGAGGCTATTGCAAAAACACCAGTTAGTAACAGGCCAAAGAGCAAACATGTTTCAGGCAGCAGGTGAAACAAGTGGTGAGCCCTGTCTCTGCCCAGCAGCTGGAGTGAGGATTTAACCAGGTTATTGCCCTGCTCAAAACTGCCCAGTGGCTCCCACCTCACTCAGAATAAAAGCTGAATTCTTCTGGATTCTTCTTCCAGGCCCTGCCATCATCTGGCTTTGTCTCTGACCTTATCTCCCATGGCTTGCTTTATTCTAGACTCACCATTTGTTCCTACGAACCCAACATCCCAACTTCCTACCCGAGAGCCTTTGAATTTGCCTGGTTAATGCTTGTCCTTCAAACTGGCCTCTTATTGCCTCCTTTGAGAGACCTTCCTTGACCCAGAGGAAATCTAACCCAAAGTAGCTGCCTGCAGCTCAGATCATATTTTCTCTATTGTATCATTCTGTTGTTTTTTTAGTAGAACTTCTAAGTTCGATGTTACTGCATTATATTTTTGGCGGCTTTGTGTTGGCCCCATGAAGACAGAGGTGTTTGCCTGCCTTGTTCTGCTTTACCCCCAGGACCAAGAACAGCACCTTGTGCATAGTAGGTAAGGCCTTCAGTACACATCTGTTGAATGAATGGAAGAACAACGGTTTTAGGGCAGTTAAAGAGGTGAGAGGGGTCCCTGGTGACCCCAATGGGTGAGAGACTTCATAGACTTAGTGTACAGAAAGTTTATCAGGGAGGTCTCCTGTGATCACATCCGTGGAAGGGTGGGGAAGGTGGCAGGAGCAGGAAGAGGGAGAAGTAGGGCTTCAGGGCCAGCTGACCCCTGGCAAGCTGCCAGGCAGGGGAGATCTTTCACCATTGTCCTCCTTGCAGGGCCTGATCCTAGGGTGATGATGAACCCAATGGACTGAGACCATGGACATGACATAGCCCTTGAACATAGCCCTTGAGAGGCTGCGTACATACCCTTGACTTTTGTTTTTATTGTTTGAGTGTTGATTCGTGCCAGACCCTCATCAGTCAGCTGCTACATTTGCCATTTCAGCATCTCACAGAGATGCCCCTTACCTATTCTTTTAAGAGCAAGTGGTGTTCTTCAGCTGAAAACAGAGAACCAAACATCCAGCATTTGCAGAGATGAACATTTCTGGAAGTATTCTGCGATTTGGGTCCTTTCATTGAAAAGCACCGGACACATCCCCTCCATGCGATATCTGATGGGCCTGAGGAACCCCAGCTCAGTTTGTGTTGAATTGGTGGTTAGGAAAGTGCCCCCCAGAGGTGGCCAGCTGTAGCATGGTGAGAGGACGACAGATGAACCCTGACCGAGGGAACAGATTGGACTCTGTGCCGGAAGACACCTTGCTTGGTGTCTAGGACTTGCCAGCTGGGCAGGTTTTGTGAGTGTCCAACCCATGTGTCACCCAGGGCCCCAGTGCTTATTTAATGCTCTATTGTCAGCATCTTGACATGCCTTAAGTTTATTTATTTATTTGTAAATATTTCATTTATTCATTTGACAGAGAGATCACAAGTAGGCAGAGGCAGGCAGAGAGAGAGGGGGAAGCAGGCTCCCCGCTGAGCAAAGAGCCCAACGTGGGGCTTGATCCCAGTACCCCAAAATCATGACCTGAGCCGAAGGCAGAGGCTCAACCCACTGAGCCACCCAGGGGCCCCTAATGTTTATTTATTTTTAAGTAATGTCTACACCCAGCGTGGGGCTCAAACTTATGACCCGGAGATCAAGAGACACATGCTCTTTCAACTAAGCCGGCCAGATGCCCCCCAACCCCCTATCTTGCCATTCTTCTTCTTCTTTTTTTTTTAAGATTTTATTTATTTATTTGACAGAGAGAGACACATCGAGATAAGGAACGCAAGCAGGGGGAGAGGGAGAAGAAGGCTTCCCACAAGCAGGGAGCCTGATGCAGGGCTCAATGACAGGACACTGGGATCATGACCTGAGCTGAAGGCAGACGCTTAATGACTGAGGCACCCAGGCACCCCCCATCTTGCCATTCTTAATAGTTTTTTTTTTCTTTCTTTTAAGAATTTATTTATTTATTTATTTGACAAAGAGAGATCACAAGTAAGCAGATAGGCAGGCAGAGAGAGAGAGGGGGGAGGAAGCAGGCTCCCCGCTGAGCAGAGAGCCCGATGTGGGGCTCGATCCCAGGACCCTGAGATCATGACCTGAGCCGAAGGCAGAGGCTTAACCCACTGAGCCACCCAGGTGCCCCCATACTTAATAGTTTTTGAACAAGGGAACTTGCATTTTCATTTTGCCCTAGGCCTCACATATTATGTAGCTGTTTCTCTGGTTCTGAGGCCCAGGGCCTCTTCCCAAGGAATCCTCTGGGACAGTCTGGCGAATCTGGGTGGGAGGTGAGCCTGTGTGCACCCTAGAACAGGTCTTGTGTGCAAAACTGGGATCATGGAGCCTGCTTTACCCGGAGGAGAGGAGAGGAGAGGACCCGTGCTAGAGGCTTTTCTTGAGTGAGAATCAGGCTGTGGAAATTCACTGCCCGGGGAAAGACAGCTCGGTGGTTACTCCTTCAGAAATACCAGAAGCCTCTGGTCCTCAGAGCCCCTGGTCAGCAGACTGCTGACAAATGTGAAGGTTTATAGGGATGGGACAGATGCCTCCCTTGGGTGGAACAGACAGAGCATGGCCTGGCTCCCGGGCAAATAGCTGGTCTCCATGTCAATGCATACCAGTTCTCTGAGACCTAGAGCCAGATAGTCACGTCCCTGGATCCCGCGTGGTCTGGCCCGTTTTGCAGGGGCAGGTGGTGGTGGCTCCCGGGAGACAGACACTGGGAGGCTTGATGTTATCCTCTTGCAACAGGTGTCATTAGGAGGGAAGAGCCTGAGAGGCCTGGCCAGACTGCATCGCCTGAGTCCTGAGACCTAGTTACACTCCCCTCCTGCAGCCCTAGGGGCCCCACAGGCAACCTGATGCCAGCTCTCAGGCCCAGATTTAGGTCACTGCTTTGTTTTTGCACACCTGATGGTCTTTGTGCTCCTGCTGTGTCTTGTCCCTCACTATCTTCCACTCCAGATTTGAACCTTACCCTCTCTCCTCTGTGACTGATGCCACCTGCCTCAGTTTACCCACGGACGTGTCATTTTCACTCTCTTGCAGTTCGTCCTCAGTGGGCAGGACTGGGACTTGTTTCCTACATTATCCCTCGGGCATTTCTGAACAAGGGACCTCTCATTTTATTTCTGTATTGTGGTCCCCCCAAATCCAGAAGCCAATCTGATGAGCTCCCTGGGACACAGAGGCCAGGTACAGAGGAGTTTAAGATCAGAACCTGACGCGGGGTTCTTAGTGCTGGAGGCGTCTGGCAGCTCTAAGAGGGCCATGAATGTGTTCCGTCCCATGGGAATGCCGTGCTGAGCGCCTACTGTGTGCAGGGAGGGCCGGGCCGCTACAAACAGAAGCCTCTTTCTTCCTAGAGTTTAGCCAGGAGGGGTTTTAGAAGTAGGACAAAGCCCGCCCGATCCAGGGGCCTCCCCCTCAGGCATGGGGAGAAACTCGCGGCTGCAGGGAGCGGAGGAGGGGCGTCCTCCCGTAGGGCGCAGACACCGCCCCGCCTGGGTCGCCGGCCTCCGAGAGCTGAAAGGGCCTCTGTGTTCTGTCCCCCGCCTGCCCGCGGGCCAGCAGCGCATTTCCTCCGCTGCGCCAGACCCCGGAGGCTCCGCAGCCCCTCTGGGGACAGACACAAATAGTTCCCGGCCCAGCTGCCCGGACAGTTACCTTGGGAACCAAACTCAATCGCCTGACGTCACCCGGCGGTTGCATAGCAACCGGCGTAGACTCCCCCTCGCGCGGCCCCCGCCCTGGCGCGGAGGTCTCGGTCGCCCGGGACACGGCGGGCGGGGCGGTGGCTGTCCTCACCGCCCCTCGCCCGCCGGACCCCGCCCTCGGCCCCGCCCTGGAGCTGTGCTTGCCCCTACCGTCCCCCCTCCCCATCCCCCAGCCCCGGCGGAAGGGGGCCGGTCCCAGCCGAGGAAGTGGCGCCGCCAGGCCTCGGGCCCCGCTCGGCCTGAGTACGACCCTCGGACAGCCGGCGTTGCTCTCCTAGAGCGAAGCCTTTGTTTGCCGTTCCCCCGTCTGGCTGCCCCAGTTTTCCGTTCCAGTCTCGTTTCTCACCGGGCCCCAACCTGGGCTCCTGCTCCGGCAACGGGGAGCAGGTGGCCGGGCGGGGGCGTTTTCGTGCCCCTCCCCTCGGGTGGCCCAGGAAATCTCTGCCTCGCTTGGCCACCTGCCTCGGGGGAGGAGACACCGGGCCCGCTCACGCCACTCTGCTCCCATCCCTGGTTCGCTCCTCCACTCCGGTTCCTTCCCCTGGCGTCTGTGCCGTGCCATTCACCTCTTGCCCTGGCTGCAGTCGGACCGGGCCGCCCCTGGGTTAGGGGCGTGGGGAGGGAGGGGCCTATGGAGCGCCTGGCTTTGGCCTTGTTCTGGGGCTGCGCTGGCTCCCTCCCATCGCTGTTTCCTACCATAGCCGATCAGTACGTGCTGAATCCCAAAGCCCAGCACTATGCCAGGGCGGCAGTAATCGTCCACCATGCCCTGCCCTGGTCTGCCTCAACTTACCTATCTGTGGTCCGGGGTCAACTTCCTCCTCTTGCTAGAGGACCTTGCTTATCTTGTTCACCGTTCGGTGTGGTGGAGGCCATCTGTGGGGGGTGTTTTTCCTCACCAGAAACTATTTTGACAAGTGCTAATAAAATGCAGGTGGTCAGAGAGGCAAAACCAGGTGTTTTAAGGGAATCCTATGTCCTCATTGGTTAATATTTAAAATTCAGAGAGGCAAAGGAATATTGTTTAATTCATGGAGTTAGAGGGAGTGCACTTAAGAATGCCTCAGATCTTTCCAAAGCACATGGTCAAAGCAAGCTTCTGACTGTGGGTGGAACATTTACAGACTGATGGGAAAGGTGCTTTCTGTCCAAGGGTCCCCATTCAGTTGCAGGGGAAGGGATGTTCCCGCAGTGAGGACAAAGGAAAGCTAAGAGGGGACAGGCTTCCTTAACTGCCTTCTTTAATTGCACAGCTCAGGGTGCCAAAGAGCCACCTGCTCTTGGAGGTACCAGGGACTCTGGATGAGGAAGGCCTTTCCAACATGTGATCCAGGCTGGGCCAACCAGAGCACTTCCCCCTAGGATTTATCAGGCAGGATCTGGGAAACAGAGATCTTTCCTCTTAGCCTTGGAAGTGCAAGCTTGTGGGACTGGAGCCTTCAGGAGCTGTGTTCCTACAAGGAACAGAAGCCTGGAGAGGAGGCAGAGCTGCCGTGGGAGGCAGAGGATGGTCCCTGATCCCGGGCATCTCCAAAGCCAGCTCTTCCTAGTCCTTCTGAGCTGGGTCCATTAGTCTGGCCCGCATGAAGCTGCTTCAGGCTGGTTTCTGTCACTTCCAAATCAAAAGATTCCTGATCAATACAGAGACAATGCAGAAAACCGCAAGGAAGGGACAAAACTGACCTCTGTCACATGCCCACCATTAAATGCTATTTATTACTGGGGTGCCTGGGTGGCTCAGTGGGTTAAGCCTCTGCCTTTGGCTCAGGTCATGATCCCAGGATCCTGGGATTGAGCCCCACATCGGGCTCTCTGCTCAGCAGGGAGTCTTCTTCCCCTTCTCTCTCTGCCTGCCTCTCTGCCTACTTGTGATCTCTCTCTCTGTCAAATAAAATCTTTAAAAAAGTGAATTATCGGTGATAGCATCCCTGTGAGGCAAATGAGAGACCTAATTTATAGATGAGGAAACTGAGTCTGGAAATGAGTAGGACTTTCATCTAGTCCCTCAGGGTCCACTTGAAGACTCCATGGGGGCCGCAGATGGCTTCCAGTCACCAGTTTAGGGGGTACTGCTCTTCTAGAGATCCCCTCAGCCAGGCCCCACCGTTAAAGGCCTTTGCCATGGTGGGATCCTTTCTGGAGGACTCTGGGCCTTCTGAGGTCTGAGTCTTGGAGCGCTGTTCTACAAACATGGCCATGATCTTGGGCTCTGGCTGTGACTCCAGTGGGAGGGTCTATCCCCCTCTGCCATTCTGCCCTTGTTCCTCTTTTTTTTTTTTTTTTTTTTAAGGTTTTATTTATTTGAGTGTGTGTATGAGTAGGTTGGGGGGGCATGGCTGGGCAGAGGGAGAGGGAGAGGGAGAATCAGACTCCCCGCTGAGCAGACAGCCTGATTCGGGCTCTATCCCAGGACCCTGAGATCATGACCTGAGCAGAAGGTAGTCACCTCAGAAGGTGACTGAGCCACCCAGGTGCCCTGCTGCCCCTGATCCTAAGAACTTCCTAGGAAAACATTTCCAGCCCAAGTCAGCTCGATTGGTGGTATCTTAGTGTTTATTCTGAACCTGTGATGTAATAAGAAATACATGTTTGGTCTCTGCCTCACTCCTGCCCTCTTCCTGGCACAGAACTTCAAAAACTCTTGGAATTTCTTGAGTGGTGAGAGGGGTGAGAGCAGCATCATTTGGTATTCATAATGCCCCTTTCAAAGATACCTACGTTTATGTAACTGACTCTTGGAGATGGGGGGGTGGTGGCTAGAAACCAGGGAGCCAACCCTGGGATTAGAAAGTTGAAACTTTCAGCACCCCCTACTCCATCTCTGGGGAGAGGAGATGGGCTGAAGATTGGCTTAATGACCAGTGATTTAATCAGTCAGACCTATATAATGGAACTTCCATAAAAACACTAAACAAGAGAGTCTGAAGAGTTTCTGGGTTGGAGAAAGCATCCATGTGTCAGGAGGGCAGCACACTCCAACTCCTGGGAGACAGAAACTCCTGTGTTGGAGACCCTTCTGGAAGTTTGTCCTATGTACCTCATTATCTGCTTGTTCATTTGTATCGTCTATAATATCCCTTATAATAAATGAGTGATAGTGTTTTCCTGAGTTCTATGAGTTCTTGTAACCAGTTATCCAGCCTGAGGAGAGAGTTGTGGGAATCCCTGATTTGTAGCCACATCAGACAGAAGAAAGGGTACCTAAGGACCTGAAGCGGGGCAATCTGGGTGGGACTGAGCCCTTAACCTGTAGGGTTTGTGCTAACACCAGCAATTTCTTTTGGGGCGCCTGGGTGCTTCAGCTGTTAAGCTAAGTCTGCCTTCCGCTCAGGTCATGATCCCAGGATCCTGGGATCCAGCCCCCTCAACCCACCCCCTGGCTTCCTGCTGGGCAGGAAGCCTGCTTCTCCTTCTCCCACTCCCCCTACTTGTGTTCCCTCTCTTGCTCTCTCTCTCTCTGTCAAATAAATAAATAAGTAAAATCTTAAAAAAAGGGAGTTTTCTTTTAACCCTCATTTCTCTCACGAGTGTGTCTCAAATCCCCAAACAAACATCCTTAAGTCTGGGCTTTGGCCTTGTGCCCTCCTGCCACAGGCCAGTGCTGCCTTCTCTCCAGCAGAGGGCGCACTCTCCACTCTTAGGGACTGGAAGCTCAAGATCAGGCAGTCTCCAAAATGGGGCTTGATTGTAGCCCAGAGAGGATCCAGTCTTTCATTTAAATATGTAAATATGTACTTAAGACCTTCGTATACTTTCACACTTTGTTATATCCCCCTGGGGGGGACTCTCCTTATCTGTGGTCACTTTCTCGTGGAGACACTCTTTCCTGGGTAGAACCTGTGCCTCACCCAACCTATAAACTTGACCACAATTACATGGTGACTTTAAACAATTAGCCAAGTGGCTGTAGACTAAACAGTAACATTGGCCTTACAAAACAAGTAAAAACACTGACAAAGATTTAGCCTCCCCCACCATTTTTTTAAAACCATTCTCAAGATGGCGTCAAATTTCCAAGTTTTCTTACCATGAAGTTTCTCTTTAAAAAGATCTTTGAACTTTTTCTACAGATTGAATTTAGTAGGTTCCTGCCCCACTGCACAGAAGGCCATCCGTGGACTGTGCTGGGGGCAGCTGAGGGAACAAGTCCTTCAGTGCAGGGCCACAGTGTCCCTCCTGCTCTCTGCCAGGACCTGTTGGTGTCTTTCCTTTAGCCAAGCCCCTGCTGAGCTCAGATGTCCTTATGCTGCCCCTGCCCCTGGCCTGAGTGTCTCTTTCCCCAGAACCTCCGCTTACTGGCTGGTCTCCCCACAGCACAACACCACCCCTCCAAAAGATGGTTGTTGATCCGGGAGCAGCGCCAGTGGTTGTCGGGTATTGTGCCCAGCACCTGAATGAGAGGAGTAAGAAGGTGCCCTTAGGCCCCTTTGGGGGGGTGAATTAATAAATGTGTCTGTGCTTCAGTTCTCAACGCCAGAGAGTACCCTCCTGAAGGCCACCCCATTATTCTGACGATTGCTCATTCTTTTCCCCCTCACCCACCACCTTGTTCCTCCCCAGTAGTGCTCCCTTTGTTCATTTGCAGCCTGCACCTGGCCGCAGGCCCGTGATGGGCTGGAGCACTCCCACCCGCAGACTTCCGGGAGGCAGGGGTGTCTCTGACACTACTTCCTTCTTGCGGTGGGTTGGGAGAGGCGGGGGAGGGGGGAGGATGGAAATGGGGCCTTTCCCCAAGTGCCTGCCTTGGGCCTTTCCTTTCTTCCTCTGGCCGGTTTTTTTTTTTTTTTTTTTAGATTTTATTTATTTATTTGACAGAGATCACAAGTAGGCAGAGAGGCAGGCAGAGAGGAAGAAGCAGGCTCCCTGCTGAGTAGAGAGCCCGATGGGGGGGCTCAATCCTAACACCCAGGGATCATGACCTGAGCTGAAGGCAGAGGCTTTAACCCACTGAGCCACCCAGGTGCCCCTCCTCTGGCAGTTTTATCCAGAGCTGGAGTGCGCACACTTCTATCCGTCTCAGCCTCAGCCCCCCAGTTTGCAGGTCTGACCTTCTCCCCCACCGTAGGAGCACCTAGATGCCTGGGGCA
>RCUC01106527.1:0-21913 GCA_003697995.1 Taxidea taxus jeffersonii
ACACACACACACACACACACGCATGCATGCACACCAGTTGTGATAATCTAAAATGTCTCCAGACATTGCCAAATGTGCACTGAAAGTGGAGGGAAAAATGACTCCTAGTTAAAAAGTTCTAGTCTAAAGTACTGTTTCCCAAAGTTGGACAAAGGGCAAATTACATCAGAGTCACCTAAGCACGTGTTAAAAATACAGTTTCCCCTGGCCCTGTTGAATCAAGAACTACCTAGCAGGGCCCTGGAGTTTGCATTTTAGCAAGTTCCCCAAGGAATTCTTGTGTCTATAAAGACAACTGCAGGCACATGTTCTCCTTGTTTGATAAAGTTGTCTTTCTGATCAAAGGACAGGAAATGACTAATGCTCAAGGATGGCTCTTGAGAACTTGAAATTATGTATTTCTGTAGATGACATTCAGGGCTGGCTTCCCTATTTTGAATTTTGCTCTATGTCAAGTTATGCTGGAGAAAGTACAACTCCATCCTGACTGCACATTAGAATCACATAAAGAGCTTTAAAAATGAGAGATGTGTGAATTTCACTATCCAGAGAATCTAATTTGATGAGACTGGGATGTGGCCTGTGCGACAAGATTTTTTAAATCTCACTGGGTGACTCTAATACATTTCCAAGGTTGAGAGTCACTGTCTTAAACCAGAGATTCTCAAACTTGAATAGGTTTATACAAACATATGCATGATACAGAAACTAATGAAACAGGTCCCTGCTCTAAGGAGTTGTCTATGTTTATCATAAATCCTTGGTCAAAGGCTTGCAGAAAATAGAAAGAGAGCCCCCCACAAGAAAGATAGAGATGGTGAAAATATGTGAGACTTTGAACCTAATGAGATTTTTTTTCTTTCATATTTTCCTCTTTGGGACAGTAAGCTAATTAGCTAAAGAAAACAGGTCATGAAACTCTCTAAAAGGCAGTGAATCTCCTTAAGGATCATTCCTCTTAAAAAGATTAATGTTAGGGGCGCCTGGGTGGCTCAGTGGGTTAAAGCCTCTGCCTTCAGCTCAGGTCATGATCCCAGGGTCCTGGGATCGAGCCCCGCATCGGGCTCTTTGCTCAGCAGGGAGCCTGCTTCCTCCTCTCTCTCTGCCTACTTGTGATCTCTGTCTGTCAAATAAATAAAAATCTTTAAAAAAAAAAAAAAGATTAATGTTAAATGTGAGGGTCAAGAGCCCAAAGTAGTTATGTCCAGTGATGCAAATGGAAGGTGCCAAACCCACAGAGCACTAAATTCAAACACTGGCCACTTGCGTGGACTCCAGCCATCCCCTGTTCTACAACTGGATGAGCCCTTCTCATGCTCACCAGAAGGTCAGTTTACTTTCTCTTTGCAAATATATTTCCCTCAGGCTGGTTACACCTGCAGTAGTAAACTCTGAGATTCCATGTCCCCAAGCACCCGCCTTTTCTAGTCCCTCCCACCATGTGGCAGCCACACTCATTGAGATCTCTCATCTCTTGTCTCAAGAGACAATTGTGGGGGCACCTGGATGGCTCAGTGGGTTAAGCCTCTGCCTTTGGCTGAGGTCATGATCTCAGGGTCCTGGGATCGAGCCCCACATTGGGCTCCCTGCTCAGTGGGGAGCCTGCTTCCTCCTCTCTCTCTCTCTGTGCCTGCATCTCTGCCTGCTTGTGATCTCTCTTTCTCTGTGTGTGTCAAATAAATAAATATAATCTTAAAAAAGAGAGAGAGAGAGAATTGTAAATAGACCACACCATCATTATTCCCAAGACGGTGGGGCTTAGTGGACATGGGAACAGTATTTGAATCCCAACCCTACTGCGGAGAACTTACCTAGCCTCTCTGACCTTCATTTTCCTCTTTGAAATGGGGTTGACCAGATTATCCTAAGGATTAAATTCTGCCCCTTACCCTCAATGAGATGGATCTTCCTTTCATTAAAGTTTCATGTTCAATATGCCCCCATCAGAGGGGCTTTGCTTGAAAACCCAATCACCCGCTATTACCTTATTTTAGTTTTCTCCATAGCATTGACTTTTTATGAACTTGTCAGTTGTCTCCTCTTACTGGAATGGAAGTTTTAAGCAGGGACTCTGGGTACCTTGCTTATCGCAGTATCTTCAGCAATTACAGTAATGCCTGGCACGTAGTAAGCTTTTAATAAATATTAGTGGATTCCTGTCAGGTGCTCAGTAGGTGCTCAATAAATAGTAGTCATAATTATTCTAATTAAATGTCTTTGAAGTGAAACAAGATTTTGATTCAGAAAGTGCCACTCTGTTCATGATGGAGATGATACAGACTTCATGTGGGAGAAGCCATAGCTGATGAGACTAGTTACTGAATAGGGTCCAAAGAGGCAACAGTGCAAAACTTTGTTGCTATTATGTCTAATCCTAGTATCAAATTTAATGCTACCTACTCTGTTTTCTCTAGTGCTAATAAAACATGATGACCTTAAATATTTTTAAATGAATTCTATCACAGACACAATGGCAGACGCAGATGCACTCTCAATTTCTCTCTCTTCATCTTTTTTTTTTCCTGCTTTCACTGATCTTAAGTCACTGAACATTGGCACATGTTCCTTGCTTCTTACAGCCCAAAACTAACCTCACTACTTCCATCTTGCTTCAGGGCAGAGAACAGAGCCACAAATCGGAGGCTGGACCAATAGCAAGAATGTTGTTGTTGTTGTTGTTGTTGTTGTTGTTGTTTTCCTGAAGTTAGTGTTCAAAATCATGGCATAAACAGGATCCTCACGTGGTCTCGCAGAAAGTATGGCAGATTTAGGCAGAAGCAGTTCAGTATTAGGTGTTGTGTTTCAGGTTTGGTTTTGGTTACTGTTTGTTTGTTTGTTTGTTTGGGGTTTTGTTTTGTCATAACTGGAGAACATAAAGCAGATAGTACCAGAGGCTTTCGTTAAAGACTGTTGCTACCTGACTGGTTAATTTTAGCCATTCTGACTGGTGCAATGTGGTATTTCGTTGAGGTTTTGATTTGTATTTCTGCTGAGCGATGTGGAGCACTTTTTCATGTGTCTGTTGGCCATTCGGATGTCTTCTTTGCAGAAATGTCTGTTCATGTCTTCTGCCCATTTCTTGATTGGATTATTTGTCTTTTGGGTGGTGAGTTTGTTAAGTTCTTTATAGATTTTAAGATGCAAAGAAAGGGGAACCCTCCTACACTGTTGCTGGGAATGCAAGCTGGTGCAGCCACTCTGGAAAACAATATGGAGGTTCCTCAAAAAGTTGAAAATAGAGCTATCCTATAACCCAGCAATTGCACTACTGGATATTTACCTGAAAGATACAAACATAGTGATCTGAAGGAGCACGTGCACCCCAATGTTTATAGCAGCAGTGTCCACAATAGTCAAACTATGGGAAGAGCCTAGATGTCCATCAACAGATGAATGGATAAAGAAGATGTGGTATACAATGGAATACTATGCAGCCAATAAAAAATGGAACCTTGCCATTTGCAATGATGTGGGTGGAACTAGAGGGTATTATGCTAAGCCAAATAAGTCAATCAGAGAAAGATAATTATCATATGATCTCACTGATATGAGGAATTTGAGTGGCAGGGCGGGGGATCATGAAACAAGATGGGACCGAGGAAGATGAACTATAAGAAATTCTTAATCTCAGGAAACAAACTGAGGGTTGCTGGAGGGGAGGGTAGAAGAGATGAGGTGGCTGGGTGTTGGACATTGGAGGGGGTATGTGCTATGGTGAGTGCTGTGAATTATGTAAGACTGATGATTCACAGACCTGTATCCCTGAAACAAATAATACATTATATGTTAATTTTTTTAAAAACTGGTGTTGGCCTTCTAAGACAGTCATGGCCCTCAGACTCTGACAGGGAGTGATATTTACAGAAATTCAACCAATAAGAAGATCCATCTGACCATTAACATGGCAGCTGCTGGCTCTGTGGTCTACATGTTATAGCCATTTCACTGTGTGTCTCAAGAGGATGGTGGAATGAATTGCATTCTAGAGTTGACCCTTTGTTTCTAAAACTCACCATTCTTTACAGCCAGAGCCAAACACTTTCAAGGAATGGAAATGTGATTCTCTTTGCATCTTCTGTGGTCCAGGCCACCCTGCTTCATACTGAGATCTTTCTCAGCAAAGAGACATGGACAGCAACAAAGATCCTGTTAGCAGCTATTATTTACCCGAGCTTAATGGTCTGAGCTACAGGCATTATGTATGTGACCTCACAATCATACCTACTCCCCCATTTCTCTAATAGAAATGTTGGGCCTAGAGTTATTCAAGGTTCCCTGCCTAGAAGTACACGTTGTGTATATGAATTCATATAGTGTCTATTAAGTATGCCTAACTCATAATCTCCCCCAAGATGTGGTATGGGATGGAAAGATACACAGATTCAAAGAATACTGTAAGAGGTTAAAGCTCACTGCTGCATTATTTATATGAGAAAAAAAATTCTAAATGATCATCAAATAAGCAACTGGCTGGGTAAACTAGGGTATATTCATATCTGTAATACCATGCAGTTATTAAAAATTGTGTACATGAATAGTGACATGAAAACACATTGAATCAAACATGAGTACACACATACATCCAACCCTATTTGCTATGGAAATTTGTACACGTATAGATATGGTCAGAGAAATGCATTGAAGGATAATCACCAAATTATCAACCCTACTCATCTCACATTGATGTTGTACATTCTATGTACATTCTGTACAACTTTTCAAAGCAGTAAAACTATTTAAAGGGTTTTTTTAAATAGTTTGATGAACTATTCTGAGTTATTAAAGGGAACTAGGATGTTTATGGTATCATCTCCTATCGACTTACCAATCCTTTTGGGATCTTGAAATGAAGATGAATCATAGAATGGAGAGTGTGGATTTAACCCACTGTAGCATCATTTTATTTGTACATTTCCTCCCTGCCTTTGGGTTGCTTGGGAAGCTGAAATAAACCAGCTACTCCCCACCTCTCCCTTTGCCCACACTCCCATGGCTCAAAAGAATGTCAACTTGGAGTTGTGGTTCTAGGGACTAGATAAACAAGAAAGCAGTGAAGAGACACAAAAAGATGCCTGGGTAGGCAATTCTTAGAACAAAACTTCACGTTGTAAGGGTAAATTTCTTGGTGTATGCCATGATGTTTCAGACCCTCAAAATACCTTGGGTTGTATTTCAGCGGTACTCTGCATCCCCAAAAGTGGGGAAATGGGGAGAATGTATTCAACATGAAAGCCCACCAGATTCTAGAGAGCAAGATAAATGTCAAATTGTTCTTGTATCCCCAAGATTTCACCTAAAGCCCGGTTTGTAGTTATCATTCAACAAATCTGTGAATGAAGGAGAAAAGAAAGCAGGAGAAAAAAGGGGGAAAGACAAGGGGGCCAATGGACAGAAGAGACTATATCATAGACCAATTATCACTGACTTTTCAGTGAGATCCATTACACTTTACCAAACTCTCCACGACTTAAAGAATATTTGTGTCCCTTTAAAAAAAAATAAAGATTTTATTTATTTGACAGAGAGAGAGAAAGGATGCACAAGCAGGGGAAGCAGCAGAGGGAGGAGGAAGAAGCAGGCTCCCTGCTCAGCAGAGAGCCTGATGCAGGACTCGATCCAAGGACCCTGGGATCATGACCTGAGCCAAAAGCAGACGCTTAACCAACTGTGCCACCCAGGTGCCCCAATATTTGTGTTCTTAAAGCTAACTTTGACCACACCTCCCCGGTCACCTTGACCTGGCTTCTTGCTTTACAGTGGTTCTCCAGTGAAAATCAAGTTTAATTTATTCTTTCCTCCTTATTTCACACCACCTTCCAAATGCTTACCATTTCCATTTGAAGTAACAACAAAAATAATCACTCATTGCACATTGGTTAAAGTTGCATAGGCCAACTTGCATTTTTAGTAGGATTCTCTTAACTTCTGACTAAAGAACATCAATCCTTTCTCTAGGTATTGATCCCAGACAACTCTGTAGTCCTCATTCTTACGCTTTCATGGGGCAGAAGAACAGCAGAGTGGAAAGAACATGGATTTCATTCTTGCTTTTGCATCTCAAAAGCTGTGTGTCTTTGGGTAAGTTCCTGGAACTGAGTGTCCATTCCATTTGCAGAAGAGTGAAGAGAACTCTGTTGGATTGTGAGGTTCATATTAAATGTATACCTGGAAATATTTGTTTAAATGATACTCTTTCTCACAAGGCTTTATCACCAAAACAGTGAAGGAAGTTCTCATTTTTCAGTTTCTGCGTTGTGTTAAGAGAAGAGAAAATGGCCAAAAGCTTCAGCCCTTCTTGGGAAATACTTATTTTCAATTCTCAAAGATTAGGTCTGGTTTAAAAGGAAGGCCTAGGAGGTCTGGATGCTGGGGTCTGATGAGCTCAGTGGGAGACACCTGGCTCCAAATTTTTATGCAGGGAGGTAACTTTCAAAACAAAGAGGCATACCACCTGCTGATTTCTTTATTGGGAAACCAAGAATTACATAACTCAGAATCATAAACAATCCACATACAAAATGAGAAGACATAGAAGGGACAAGTTTAGTCAAGTTTATGGACACTTTGAGACCAGTAAGCACAAAGCAAGCACAGGTGAAGAAATCGTCTGTTATCAGGCTTCTGTATGCCAAGTCCAGCCTCAGGATAAACATGAGGTGATAGGAGTGTTTTATCCAGCTCTGGCATGAGTGAGCAAAAGGGCAATGCAATAGGAAGCCTAGAGTGAAAATACTTTGATCGTTCAACAATTTCGTTTGCGGAAAATTGTCTCAGATCATTAACTTAGTGGCCATATTGCAGAAAGAGTTACAGGGAACAATAACATATTGGGGGCTGATGACGTAATGATATGAACAGTTGGCTGCCTTTCACTGATAGGGAAAGCAGGTGTATAAACATAAATGTACCAAACTGAATGTGAGGAGTGTTTTCTTTTTTTTAAAGGATCTCACTTGGCATCAGAACATCTTTCCTGTAGACCAGGGGTCAGCAGACTTTTTCTGTCAAGCCAGATCATAGGTGGTTTTGGCTTTGCAGGCCATATGGTCTCTTGTCACAACGACTCGACTCTGCTGTTGCAGTATGAACACGAATAGAGGCGATTCGTGAAAACACGGAATTTATCACTGCCTTCTAGTGAAACTTATTTAGAAAAGCAGATAGTGAGCTACTCTTGGTCTGTAGGCCATAATTTGCTAACCCTTCTTTAGACCAATCTACTCTATAGTTGGATACCCTGGGCCCCCAAAATCCTTATCTATTACCTGCCGACATCATATTCTTCATGTTCAAGAAGCATTTAGTTTAGCTTCTCAATAGAATGGATTTGTGTTGTGTATTCTGAATCTGTGACTTAGTCCAGGAAATATCCCTGCCATAAAAATATCACAGTAAGATGATATCTTCCCTTCTTACATTTTTTTTCCCCTTGGGTGATTTTCAGGACATTGCTGTAAACTGCCTCGTTCAACTAGTATCTCTAGTTTCAATCCCGTCTTTCAACAGATTCTTCAAGCACCAATAAACCTTCATCCTACACACAGTAGAGAGGCCCCTGTTTCTTTCAAACACACTGGATGAGCAAAGACAAGTGTTTTTAAGACTGTGTCTTATCAGTGGACAGTACCGAGTGCCTTGTTGCTCATGTGTTCGGTGACTATTAGATGAATGAAAAAGCAAGCAAGTGAAGGAACAGAAGGAAGAAGGGAGAGGAGGAAGACAGAGCAAAGAAAAGAATAGAAAGGGGAGAGGCAAGGGAAGGTAGGAAGGAAGGGAGTTATCGAGCATCATTGAATCAATGAATAAATGTGTTTCCCACATGGATATTTCTAATTCTTTCGCAGGCAGATTTGTAGTAAAAGGCCTTCAGGATACATGTTTTGTGTAAAAGATTCAGTAACCGGGAAAGAACCCTTCACTCCTTTACTCAACACATATTTATTAAGGAGTGTCAATGAGCTGTGATTTGGGGATACACTCATGAACATACTAGACAGAATTCTGCCCCCGCAGTGCTTACCTTCTGTTGGCAGGGGCAGACAATAAAAAACCAAGTCAATACATAAGATCCATGGGACTGGCTTCCAAGCTCTCTCCGTACCCATCAGCACTTCCCAGTGCCTGGCCCTCAGCAACTGTTTGCTAAAGAAGTATTCAAAGTCTGTGAGCCAGTCCTCTCTCTTCCTCTGGGTCCCTCCAGCAGGAAAGGTCTGCAACGTGATCACAGGGGGATGTTGGGACCATAGAGCAAAGATGCTGGGGTGTATTCCCAGGCACTACGAATATTTCACTTGCTTCAGCATCAGGCT
The DNA here is from genome assembly GCA_003697995.1 of Taxidea taxus jeffersonii. Taxonomy (NCBI): domain Eukaryota; kingdom Metazoa; phylum Chordata; class Mammalia; order Carnivora; family Mustelidae; genus Taxidea; species Taxidea taxus. Next base: position 8,310 of record RCUC01106527.1, read on the forward strand.
GGGGGCCGGGGTGGGGGAGGGGGGGGTCATGGGAAGGCGCTTCTTTCCAGTGACTTGAACTTCCCCAGGCTAGTGGCTGGCAGGAAACTGTAAACTGTTGGTGGCAGCTTCAGTAACAAGAGCCAGCGGGCTGTCCCTGACAACTGGGAGCTCATGCCATCGTGGGGCCATATCAATAACACTGCAAACACTGCCGGTGCCGTGGCAATGACATGGGGGAAGGTCTGCTTTTTCTCTTTCAAAGCCTGGTGGTACACACCTACAGTGGAGGCTCCTGCAGGGATAAACAGAAAAGGGGATTAGCTGCCAGCACTGAGAGAAACAATCAAGGATGTTTGCTGCCGTGGCTTGTCCAGACAAAGCCCATCTCCACCGGGAAGTCTCCAAGGAAGAGTAATCAGCATCAGGAGGCAGGCACAAGAGACCTAGGGAGCAGACCTCAGGAGAAGCCCCACCGCAGAGCAGGGATGGTGTGCTGCTCACCCCAGAAAAGCCAGCCAGTTCCACGAGCTGAGAAATGTTTCAGGGATGCATCTGCAGCCCCAGATGTAATATAGGCCCACAAAAGAGGGCTGTCAAAGAGAAAGAGGCTAACAGAGCCATGTCCTCTCCAGAGAACGCATGGCTCAGGGGAGCGATCATGGACCACATCTCTACCTACTAATAATCCCATCTGTGCTTTTCAGAACACTCTCAATTTTTAAAAAAAGTTACTATTTGTCGAGGGTTTACTAACCTGCCGAGTGACGTGCTAAGGAGTTTTTATCTGTTATCTTACTTAATCCAACAGACCACTCTGTGAGAGAGAGTTACTGTGAAACCCATTCTTCAGATGAAGAAACTGAGGCTCGGGGAAGCAAAGTAAACATACTATAGGTCACAGAGATGGCAGGGGATGAAGTTGGTGTTTCAGACAAACCATCTGATTTCATCCCATGATGCTGTCTTTTATTTCTATCACTTTATTTATTCCTCACCATGACCCTCTAAGATAAACAGATTGCAAATTATTTTCCTGATTTTGCAACCCAGAAATGTGCTATCTAATACATAGCCACCAGCCATAGGTGGCTACTTAAATTGAAAGTAACTCAAATTAAATAAAATGTAAAAATCAGTTGCTTAGTCACACTAGACGAATTTCAAGTGTCCAGGAGCCACCTGTGAAAGCACAAATACGGAACATCCCATCTCTGCAGAATGTTCTGAGGAACAGCACTGGACCAGAACTCTGAGGTTCAGTTCGAGTTTCAGAGCTCTCTGCCAGACACTGTGCTAGAAAGTAGAGTGATGAAAAAGGCATCCTTGGGAAGGTTACAAATTCCCTTACGAAGGTTACAAACCCTGGAAGCCATACTGGATTAAACAACTTGCTGTGGGTACAGACAGGGGCCAGAACCCTGCTCACGTCTGTGTCCTCTACCACATCGACATTTCGGCCCCTTAACCAACAGGAACACAGAATGACTTCAAGTATCCTAACATTGGGTCTTTCTATGTGTGTTTGCACTAGGCTTGCGATAAGCCAGGGTGCACTTTGAGAAAGGGTGTGTAAGACACAGAAGTAAAAAGGTGAGAGTTTGTGTTGGAAAACGCACACCAGGGTGGACAGGCAGGGGTGGCATGCCACACCTGCTGGGAAGCGTTCGCTTGCACACCTAGCAGGGACAACAAGATACAAACCCACATCTTCTTGCATGAAGCCTTGTCTTTGGGGCAAATGCTCTGGAAACAACCATCACAAGCACCTAATCCTTCCCCCAGAAAACCCCAACAAAACCAAGGCCACCCCACAACTATGGGAGTGTGGAAGGAGCACTGAAGAGCACAGATCCTAGTTCAAGTGCCGCTGGCCCTCTGCGGCAAGTGCAGCCTTAGGCAGGACACACCGCTTGGTGACGCCGCATATCCTGTCTCCATAAAATGGAGATGATAATCATCCCAGGATCTTAGATTTCTTGTGTGAATTAAATACAGCACTTATGAGTACTCCACAGCTTCCATGTAGGTCAGGAGCATAGGAAATAGTCTGCAAATGGTAGGTTTGGCTCATTGAAAACCTGTTTACCCGCGTGCAGGGGGCCTCACGTCCTTGCCAGCTGTTGGCTGGAGGCTTGGGTCCACGTGGGCCTCTTCACTGGTTGTCCCCAACAGTTGAGGGATCCAAGAGAAAGAGCCCAAATGCAAGATTAGATTTTTCCAGATCACTAAGTATTAAACCGGTTTGATGTTTCTGCTTGACACAGATCACTGTCGCACTGAGTTTGATACAAATACAGTGTGTTGTAGTCATTTGATTATTTTATTCATGTAGTTTGTTTACGTAGCCATATGGTAAAATTTTGGCCATAGGGAGAATAAGAAATCACATAGCAGATCATGGTCCTTTGAGCAGTTTAGGGAGGCTTGGCCAGGAGAGCAAATCCATCCTCTTGTCAAACATTTATTGGGCATTCTTCCATGTGCCGGGCAAAGATGAGTAAGACATAGCCCCAGCCTGGAAAAGTTCGAGGTCCAGTAAGAGAAAAGGCAAGAACACTCACACACAAGTCATCCAAGTACCACCAAAAAGATATAAAAATCCTGTGAGGACCTCAAAGGAAAGCCAAGTCATATTCAGTTACTTAGACACAAAAAAGGTTTCAGGAAAGAGGTAAGTGACAAAATGGGCTATGACAGAGCCCCGAAATCCTGACCAAAAGCAGAGAGCTTTGCAGGGCAGGAGGCAGAAACTGTCAGAACAAAGTCGTTGCAAGGGGAATGAGATGCAAGACAAGGGAGTGAGATGCCCTGGAGATGAGGGGAAGGAGGTGAGCTGATGAGTTAGGAAAGAATGGGGAGATTTGGACACAAGCTGTAGGAGCTTGGACTTCATGTGGAAAGATAGTGGTAGATAGTATTTTAGGAAGGTTAACTTTTAACCCTGTAAAGCGAGGAGGAGCTAAGGGCAAGGAGATTGTCTTAAGAAACTTTCGCGGTCTTACAGCTGAGAGGTGGTGAAATGAAATGAGGAAGCGAAGTGTGGTTGGAGTGGTGGAAAATAAGAGGGGGAAACCAGTTGGAAATAGTCGCAACACACCTTGATAGGATACCACTTCTGTTAGAGGCACTGGTGGTTCCAGTTATGAGCCTGGGCCATAATGGGGTCGGGGAGCCCTTCTGAGGAGGGAGACTGTGAGTTCCGATTGGCCCTGGGGCTGGTTCCGTTACTAACAAAATGGCCACCCACGCCTGGATGCCGTCGCACTTGTCTTCCACTTCCTGCCATTCCTTAAGTTACTGTATTAGCTGTTGCTGCATCACGAATTACCCACAAATTTAAGCAGCATCAGAAAACAACCATTCATCGTCTCACACAAGTTCTGAGGTCCAGGCATGCGATTGTGACCTGGCAGAGAGGCTCCTTGGAGGCAGCCCTCAAGTCGTCCGCCAGGGGTACGCATCCCTCAGGGCAGGAGGATCCGCTTCCCAGCTCACTCCTGCTACTGGCGGGGCTCGGGTCCTCGCCAGCTGTTGGCTGGAGGCTTAAGTCCCCTACCACGTGGGCCTCTTCACTGGTTGTCCCCAACAGTTGAGGGATCCAAGAGAAAGAGCCCAAATGCAAGGCACAGCGTTTGGCAACTTCATCTCGAACCTACCACCATTTCCACAGTATGCTGTTGGTCGCCATGACCTGCTTCTGGCACAGAGCAAGAGGCTGCACAAGAGCATGAAGTCAGGGCAGGCCACACCAGGGCCCACCTCCAAGACTGCCAGGGCAGCCTCCATGTTTCTCAAAGTTTGCCCCTGTTCTCCACGTCACTTCCGCGGCTCCCGGCCAGGCAGTTGGCTGCTCTTCAGTCTCCAACAGGCGACTTTCAGCTTCTCTGCCCACAGCCTCATCCTCGTTACAACTCACTGCAAGAATGAGGTCTCAAAACGAGATCTGCCTGTCTCCCTACACACAGCCCTCAGCTTGAAACCCATTGCTCAGATGAGGCAAATCAAGCTCCTTAGCATGGGAATGGGTCTTCCTGCGCCCAGGCTCAGCTAGGCTCCAGCCTTGTCCCCTGACACCTTCTGCCTTGGGCCTTATGCTCTAGTAGGTCAGGACTCTGTGTCTCCTTCACTCTCTGTACCATTTCAGCCATCCACACCTTTGCTACATGCTTCCCTCTACCCGCCCACCCTTCCTCATCTCTCCCCGCCATCACAAGATAGCGCTGTGATTCAGAGCACAGACACAAGACTCTCACCATGTCACTCAAACCCGAGCTCCACCACTCAGCATACAACTTGGCCCATTATACAAATTGTATGTGCTGGACATTGGTCAAAGTGATTGTGTGCATATGTTAATTTTTCTATTCCCACGTTGACCTAAAGGTAGATGATTATTACTATCACCATTGCACGGATGAGGAAACTAAGGCTCATAGACAAAGAGCTATAAACCTGTGTGCAATTCAGGACTATGTTCTGACACAGTCTCTACCACTAAACCTCATCCTTCTAAAAACAGGCTCCCCCCAGATGCCTCCCATCACACCCTGGGGATAACTCTGACTTAGTAGCTACCATATTGGTTTGAAATGATCTGTCTTTGAGTCTGCCCTTTTAAAACTCAGCTCTGAGGGGAGGGACCGTGTCTCTGCCAGTTCACCACCCAATGCGGTCTTGGTCAGTATGTTCCGGGAGAACATACCTAAGTTAGCAGAGCCTGCGGAATGTTGGGGGAACGCCATGGCGGTTGCCCAATAAAGAAGGAGATAAACACTGAAGAGAAGACCTTAAATAATGAGAGGAAGATGAGGTAGTTTTCACTGCTTTATTTGTAGAACATTTAACCTTTTCTGTAATAAGACTAAAACAGTGACGCTAAACCACTAGTCTGAAAAACCACCTATGCATAGTCCCATCTAGTGGATGGAATCAGATCAAGATTGCGGATTGTGGATTGTGGATAGTGGATTTCTCCCATGTTCTGTTCTCAGGGAAGACGGATTGTGCATATCTACGGGTTCAGGTAGTGTCCCGAACAATCATATCTACCGTGCGCATTCCCTGAACACTCCTATTTCCATCTTCTCAGAAGCCACGAGTCTGTCTCATGGTTGCACACAGGCAGGCTGGTCTGCAGAACCAGGAAGATCATCACATTGAATCGCAAAGTAAGCAAATGCAGAAAATTTTTATTCAAAAAGAATTTTTAAATAAGCTAATGAGGAAATTTTATGAAAGTCGTAAGATTTTATTACAGTATTTTTGAAGAGTTTCCTTTATGAGGAAAAGTATCAAAAAGCCTTCAGACTACTGTGAACTTCATGAAAATTTCTTTGGGTTCTTTGCAAATGGTGGCTTGTGACCCAAAAGTCCTATTCAAACCTTAATCAGAAATAATAGGGGAATTACGGTAATTTATCTTTGGAGATCTAATCTCTGACCAGGCTTGCCTCTCAGACACACCTTGTAGTTTGTTGTGTGTTGAATCTGTGTGAAAAAAGAAATTAATCCCCCAAATTAGTTCTGCCAGGTGTTTCTAAAAAAGAAAAAAAAAATCGTTTCCATATGACAGCAGCTCTTGTCAATATCCTGCTAAAGAATGAGACTAACTTTTTTTTTTAAGTTTATACAGTCCTGACTTTATCTAGGGACCCCTTCAGTTTCCCCTTCTTTAGTAATATCATTTTAAACATTTGCTTCCTCCAAATGACTTCTGCCTTCTGTATGACTCTACTTGTTATGCATCTTGGCGTGTTACTGTGAAAATATTAAATCATTCCACATGTACATGTGTTTGCCTCTCCAGGTATATTTTAGAATTTACTAGAGAACTGTGATTGTAGCTTCTCCTCCTCCTCTGCCCGCTCTTCCTCTCTCCCTCACCCTCTCTGTCCTGCAAGCCTCTCCGTAGTGTTCCCTAAGCAAGTACTCCTTCACCCTTGACGGGCTGATTTCCTCATGAAGAAATAGAAACTACTATTTACTGACCAGTATGTGCCCTGCAGGAATGAAGTGCTGTACCTGTGCCCTTTTTTAATCCTTGCAATAAAACTGTGAGTATTATTATCCCTCCTTTCCAACTCTGGAAACTGAGGCACAGGAAGAGGAGGCAACTTGCCCAAAGTCGCAGCTGGTGAGTGAGTGGCAGAGCTGAGAATCAGACCTGAGTTGTCTGGTTCTAGAGCCCATGGCTTCCTGGGATCCCACTCATTTTCCATCCTTTTAACTAGCAACTTCTCGGAAGGCATTGCTTTGCAGATTTTAAAAGGAAAGTGCGTACTTTGGGCTAGTAAATCTGACATCTCTGATAAGACACGATGGATAGGATGCTTGTTGTAGTCTTCATTTCTAGAAGGATCTTGTTTCCATGCCTTTAGGACAGTGCATAATAGGCATCTGGGGGCACCCAGGCTGGTTGGCATCGGCAGCCATCTGTTAACATGTCCACCATCTTCTACCTGCTTGCTCCTGACAGTGAGCTTCTTGGACCAGAAGAATCAGCATCACCTGGAATATTAGAAATGCAAACTTACAGCTTGCCTCAGCTTACTGAGTCAGAATATTCATCCAAACAATATCCCTAGGTCATCGGTGGGCACATTACAGTTTGAGATCTGCCCTACCTATCAGTTGTCACATGAAGTGGGACTTCTGTCTCCTGTGGCTATTGGTAATGAAGTCAAGACGGGTCAGCAAACTGATTCCAGTGAATCAGAGCCACGTCAACCAGGGGATGGCAGTGATTTTCTCCCACGTTCACGTAGTCATTGGTCCCCGCTATCCCAGTCTCTGTATCCATATCAGTATTTCAAGTTAGTCGAAAATCCTCTGGATGGAGAGTCATGTTAGGATTAAAATACAAAATGTTGTCTAAGGATATCTTGAAAATTCCCTATGCTTTCTAGATATGTCCCTAATGCCCATCTTTAGGATATCCAAAGTTCAGCTGCTAAACCCACATGACATTTTAATCTAGCCCAATGTCAAAACACGATAGCTTTGTTAAAGAAGAGGTGAGTTTAGGGTTACAGCCCCTTTGTAAGATCTGCCACCAGTCTCCAGCATGTGCCAGGTTGTGTTGTTGCTGTGGGCGTGGGATAGACCAGCCTCCTTATTTTTCTCTCTAACCTGCTTAGAGCCTAAGTCAGCATTTCCCTTGCACTGGTTTGAGCGCACTGTTATTTTTAACATGGGACTGGTGATTATTCTGTGAGAACTTAACCGTGTTTTGCTTCACCATGGAGATCCTGCTTCTTTTCAAAGAACACCCTTCAATTCATTCTGTTTTGCCACGCTCACCTTCAAGTATTTATCAAGTGATGTGGCCAGGACAGAGCAAGTCAGACATGAATGATTGTCCCCGAGGAGAGTATATTCTATAATAATGGGACCCTGCGGCTGTTGAAAGCAAGGGGTGCAGGCAGAGTGGGGACCTCGTGGAAAGTCTAGGGGAGGGAGCCCATTCCCTGCAGAGGACAGGGGGTACAGAAGGGGGAAGTGTGCAGGGCCCACAGATTTGAGGGGTAGCTCTTGCTGATCCCATGACACCTCTCCGGGGTCTAGCGGTGGGGGTTGCTCAAGGAGCACGTGGCCTTCCCCCACCCAGCATGCAGGTGACATGGGAACGCTGCTCCCTCTTTCTGGATTTGTTTGGCACATTGAAGCTCAAAAAATTAATCCCTTCTTTCAACAGACTGAGGTCTTTGTGGCTGTGTGGTAGATGCTGGGGTCTCAGCAGTGAAGAGGAAGACAGTTTCTATTCCCCAGTTTCTTCTAGTGGATAAGCCAATAAATGAGCACATAAATTAGATAAAATAAATATTTTAACAGGAGAGTATCTTCTGGAGAAGTATACTCACAGGAAAAAGATAGGAAAGAGTGTAAACTAATCTGTACAATGAATCTACAAGGTAGTGTGATGGGGAAACAAGAGTGTGGCCATGGTCTGGGAAGGTCTAACAGCAGAGGAAGGGCTTGAAGCCTGCATAGGCAAAGAGTGAAGAAGAGACCATTCCAAGGCACATAATCTGAGCAAAGGGGAAAGGGCTAATCAGCATGGAAACTTGGTCACTGCATTTTTGCCTGGACCTGACATATATTGACTAATTCATCCAGGGCTCCTGTGTGTTTCTTCCTCGAAAACATTAGGTTTAAAAATGCATTTAGTTAACACTAAATGTTAGTGTTATTAACTAACTAAGCTTCTCTCGAGCTTAAGTGATAATCTATAACTACATAATTATATATAATTGTATAGCACATATCTTATATAATTATATAATTAATAATAGGTTAATTTTATATCATAGTTCACAATTAATGGTTATACTACATAATTAACATAGCAGTGATATAGTTCTTAATATCAATGTATTGGTTAATATTCATATGTAATTGTATGATACTATATATAAATATGTTTTTATATGGTTATGGTTATATATATGTAATAATCTATAATTAGCATTGTTAGGCCTCTTTATATGCATGGCTGAGCACATTTAATACTCACAGCAACCTTATGGGGGGATTTTGATCTCCATTTTATTAATAAGGAGCAAAGTCACATAGCAGACAGTAGTGTTGTACATGGACGCAAATTTGGACAACAAAGCCCATATTCTTTTTTTTTTTTAATTTATTTGACAGACAGAGATCACAAATAGGCAGAGAGGCAGGCAGAGAGAGAGAAAGAAGCAGGCTCCCCACTGAGCAGAGAGCCTGATGCGGGGCTCGATCCCAGGACCCTGAGATCATGACCTGAGCAGAAGGCAGAGGCTTTAACCCGCTGAGCCACCCAGGTGCCCCCAAAGCCCATATTCTTAACACTATGCCAAGCTATCCAGATACTCCACACACTGTAGAACCTTGAATATTGTGTACTCAGGCACAACACAACATTAGGATATTAGAACAATAAAAAAGAATCCCTTTGAACAATTTCCATTCTAGATGGGAAGAGAGGATATGATGTATAGAGCTGAAACTATTGAAGCAAGATCATGCGTGGCAATCATCTCTTCCTTAAGTCCTAAAAGTACATAAAAAGGCATGGGGGTGTGGTCATTTGGGTAAGACTTCTTAGAATTAGTCATTTTGAGGGATCTACTATGCGAGGCCAAAGAAATGTTCCAATTAGATTATTTATAGGGCCTTGTTACTATATAGTGTCCAAACGTCCCTTCCCAAGATGGCTAAAAATGCCTAGTCCCCAACTGAGAAGGACTTGGGTCATTTGGGGAAATTATACCCATTGAATTTTTGACAAGATTTCTAGAGTGTGTGTTTGAATACTGCTCACTTATTCTTTTTCCAGTTCATGGGAAGCGGATTACCAACGATGATTAAAAGAATGGACAGCATCACACACACAAACCCGGGTTTGAGAAGTGACCCTGCCATGGTGGCCAGGAGTCTAGGTTGCTCACCTAAATGCTCAGCCATTATACTTATGATGTAGCAGGGGCCAGCAGTCAGCTCCACCACAAACTCGGTAGAAACACAGAATCTTGGGCCCCACCCTGGACTGGCTGAATGGGAAGTTCTAGGGTCAGGGACCAGGAATCTGTGTTTTAACAAGCTTTCCAAGTTTGGAAGGCCCTGTGCTGGGCCTTACCTTCCTCATCAACAAAAGGGAGATAATATAGTAATAGTAGCCCATTCACAGTATCATGGTGAAGATCAACGGAAATAATTCCGTAAAGTGCTTCACACAATATCTTAAGTAAGAGTATTTGATAATTATTATCTTTAATAATTTTTTTTATTTTTTTTCTTATTTTTGGTTTAGAGGGATAAGCAGATAACTCTGCCTTAGGGTTCAGCAGAAATCCGCTCTTAGAGTTAGCGATGAAGACTGGTCTGACGTCCACTGTAAGAAAATCCGAATTGTATAAACAGGTTTCTGTTGTGGTCATTCTTCAGCTCTTGTTTGAAAACGAAGGAGGTCTGCAGCTTAGTGTTTTTAAGGCCGGTCCGGAGGTTGCGTGGAGCAGCTCTGATGGATGTGTGAGTTAAACTGCAAGACACTCCGGACTGGAGTAGCTCAACGGGGCAGTTTAGAGAACCACCTCCGGGTTTCACATTTGGGAACACAAACACTTAGGAAGTGGAGTGCTTCTCCCCAGGGAGAAAAGGCACCGAGTCAGCTCCCTATGAAGTGCCCATATATATATCAGGAGCTGAATAAAGGCCTGGTCAGGCCTGGCTTGACCCACTGTGACCTGTTCCAAACCATCTGAATCCCTTCTAACTTTTCTGCAACTTTTGTTTAGTATTTACTTATATGAGCTTGGACATCAGTCTTGCTTATAGCTTCCTGGCTTCTCACTTGCTCTTTCCCTCTCAGACAAAGGTCTATAAACTCCTCTGTAAAGGGCCAGATGGTAAATATTTCAAGCTTTGTGGGCCATGGGTTCTCTGTGGCAACCACTCAAGTCCGCCATTGTAACTCAGAAGCAGCCATGGACAAGGTGCAACCCAGTGAGTGTGGTTGTATCCCAATAAAACTTTATTTTCAAAAACTGGTGGCAGGCTACATTCAGCCCACAAGCTCTAGCTTGCTGACCTCTGACTCAGAATCTCAGAACATCCCATACAAAGGATCCAGATGATCAGGCAGAAGAATAATTCAGTGTCTACAGGTAAAGTTCTGGCTTAGAAGGACTTCCTGGCCCCCACCGAGCCATGCCTTGGGTGATGAAAGATAAACAACACTAATTGTCCCTGCAGACCAGCTGAACCAAAACCCACTCTGAAACCGTTTTCCTCCCACCTGGTGGGAAAATACCTTCTCTCAGTTTAACAACTTTTAATGAAGGTATTGCCTCACAGGTTGGGACCAACCACCTCACTTCCTTGTTCCACCACATCTGGAACAAGGAAGTTTTTCTGTAGGTGATGACATCGAAATGTTCAGATACCGATGAAGTAGGAGGCCAGGGCCCAGACTTAAACCATAATAGAGAGTGAATGCAGTGTCTTACTTTTCTAGAATAGTTCAGGGTACACAATTCCTAATGTTTACAGGTAACTACACTGGTCCTCTGCAAAGAAGTAACCAGAAGGTATGAACGTAATGAATTACTTTCTCCTTGCTAAAGTAATAATACCAACCTCTGTATGATACTACGGCAGAAGAAACCAGTTGACAAATCTTGTGACCTAGACTGTTCTTTCATTCAAAGAGGTTTGTTTGTAGTGCCAGGTGTGGTTTGAGACTCAGCCTTATATGACTTATTCATTCCAAAGTTGGAATTTGCTTGGTTCCAAGGGAGCCATTTGTAACAAATGTCGATGGTGGCCTGTCCAACAACCACTCCAACTCCTGCTTTCTTTTTCCTTGAAGAAGAGCCACTGATTTTGTTGGTGTTCTGCATGTAACAAGGATAAATCTCACTTGGTTTAATTCAGTGAAGATCATCCTATTAACCATAGCAGTGAGTTCACAGATGTGTATGTAATCCAGTGTTGCCTCATGACAAATCGGGAAAAATCTGTGGGGAGGCTTCAGGAAAAGGTACCTCCTTCCTTAAGAGGCAGAGGGGGAAATGTGTTCTTGTGTGGGCACTGTGGATACAGAGCTTGGAACTATGGTTTCCATCTTTGAACCCCATACGGGTAACAAAGCACGATAAACCTCCAGCTGCCTTGCCGTGAGACCTTTTGTTATCGAGAAAGTAAGTTTCCTTATTATGTAAACTAACTTGAATTTTCTGTCTTTCACAGCCAAAAGAATCCCAAATGATACCCATTCCTGTTTGGTCTCCCCCAGTCCAGTTCAGGTCTCACTGCTCTTCTCAGCTCTCAAGCTCTCTGCTTTCACTATCCCCACCTCATCTTACCACTCAGGAGAGAACTGGGAATTGTGCTTTGTCTTATTTTGTCTTAATAGCCCTTGAGGTTGAGATCTTGCCTCTTAGGATGTCACCAGGGAGCCACTGGTCAGTAAAGAGTTATAAACACAGCTACTCAACAGACCAAAGTGATCTTAGTTTGTGGTTTTGTTATTGGAGGTGTTTTTTAAGTACTAACGCTGTGTTTATTTTTCATTTATTCAATGCAATTGTCCTTCCCTAACGAAGATTGTAGGCTAGTGGATACAATCAAATAAGCAACTTCCTACAACGTAATGAGAGACCAGAGAGGGAACTAGGGACTGTGGAAGTCCGGAGGGAGGATCCATCATTGGCTTATCCAACAGTCAAAATCTTCACATTTCTTCCATGCTTGCAGAGGCTCCTCCCCTGTAAATGTCAAACACTCACTCCCTGGCGCCTGCTGCAGCTTAGACATACACATATATGAGCTCCTTCTAGCCAGCAAGACATAATGGAAAGCCTTCAAAGGACTTCTAAGAAGGACTTTCCTTGAAAATTAAGATCATCACAGAGAGGTGTTTTTTTCCCTTTCTGCTCTTGGTGGCTTCCTGGAAGGGCATGATTCAGAACTACGGCAGCCATCTTATGACCATGAAATAAAAGCCAAGGGCATTGCAGAAAATGATTCTAAGTATTGACATTATCATATCATAGAACCAAACCTATATCTGTGTATCTCCAGATTTCTTATTATGTGACATTACCACTACATTTTCCTATCTGTTCTATTTTTGCCGTAGCATGCTAAATAGTACCAAGTGTATCTAACCTGGACTGGGGAATCTAGGAAGGCTTCCTGGAGGAAGTAATTCATAAGCTAAAGCATAAAAGATATGCACACATGATGTAATAGAAGGAGAGGTGATAAAGGAGTGTCCAGAGACTTGGAGGAGAGAGTATGGCAAGTTTAAAAATGCAAAATCAGTGGCTGTGGCTGGAGCATAAAATATTTTCTATGGAGTGGCAAGAGATAAGGTCAAATAAGTAAAAGGAGGGAGGACAAATCATATATAACCTTGTAGGTCATGTTAATAAATTTAGTTTTTGGGGTGCCTGGGTGGCTCAGTGGGTTAAAGCCTCTGCCTTCGGCTCAGGTCATGATCTCGGGTCCTGGGATCCAGCCCCGCATCAGGCTCTTTGCTCGGCGGGGAGCCTGCTTCCACCTCTCTCTCTGCCTGCCTCTCTGCCTACTTGTGATCTCTGTCTGTCAAATAAATAAATAAAATATTTAAAATAAATAAATAAATAAATTTTGTTTTTTCCTTAAAAACATTACAAGCACTATTGAAATCTTTCTCATTCTCAGGTCAGAGTTAGTCACTTGTTTTATACACCCTGATGGCACTGCTGATGGTTCACTGTCATTTGGTTCTGTCAGGGCTTATAATCTGTTATTCAAGTATTTGTTTCCTCCAGTTTAATTCAGTAATGCTCATCCCATTAACCAAACCAGTTATTGGTTTATGGATGAGTATGTAACCCAGTTCTGCCTAATGGAAAATAAGGAAAAATCTTCTGGGAAGCATCTGGAAAAGTTATCTTCTCCCTCAAAAAGAAGCATAGGGAGAATGTGTCTCCTGGAGGGCAGGCTATGTCTTATCTCATCTGTATCAACCCCCTCTAACAAATCCTCATCGAGGTCTGTTGAATCGAATTGCTTATCTCATTAGAATTTACAGAACCTGGATCTATGTTAAAGATCCCTTGATCCTTTCAATACCACCAGGAAACCTAGGGAGAAGT
>RCUC01106528.1:0-14473 GCA_003697995.1 Taxidea taxus jeffersonii
TCAAATAAATAAATAAAATCTTTAAAAAAAAAATCAACCAAAAAGTGTCAGTTCCTTCACACTGTCAACACCACTTTTTAATGCTTTTCAATCTCTGCCAATGTGTTAGGCATAAACTGGTAATTCATCTTTTAAATCACCATTTCCATGTGCATTTTTTAAGTTAATATATAATGAATTGAAAAGCTTCCTAAAATGCTTGGCCTCAGCTTTGATGTTGGCTATTTGAACTACGAAGCAGTAATCAGGATTTGAGTGCCCACCCAGGGGTACTTAGTTTATTACCAAACACAATACCCTCAAGAATAACTTGCAAACTGAATTATACTGGCAAGAGTTACTTCTAGGCCAGTGTCATATGTGGGCGGGGGAGGGGGTAACTAATGCTGGATTGCCAAATCGGACTGATTTAACAGGTCCTGAGAAAGGGCTCTTCCCTCACAAGAAAAGTATCCTCTCCCATTTACCAGGATGTTCAGAATTCCAAGCATTAGTATTTTCTTCCACTGTGTTGAAACAATTAGATCTCCACCAATTCTATTTTAGAATTCAAGTATTTTACTTCAGAATGGGCTCTACAAAATTATGGTATATCCATAGGATGGAATGCAATGAAGCCATTTAAAAAGAACTATGGAATTCTACAGTTACTGACATGGAAAGATCTCCATGATATATGACTTGTATGTTGCAAAAAAAGAAAAATATATGTGTGTCTGGATGACAGAAAATGTGTGGAAGGATATTTACTAAAATATTAAAAGTGGCTATCTCCAGTTAAAGGACATATGGGAGTTTTTTTTACTCTACGTATTTCTTTATTGTTTGTTTTTACCATGGATATATTAAAAATCTCCTTACTAACAATAACAATACAAGAAGGCTATCTGCATTTTGATAAAAATAAAATTGAAAATACCCCAGAAAATCACTAAGCCATTAGTACCTTATTAAAATTTAATTTACCAAGATTTTCAAGTCAAGGTTAAAGTCCCCTAAGGAATGAGACCCAGATCCAGAATATTTTAAAGGGCACAGGAGAAAACAGTTAAATGCAGAAAGCCTAGGCGAAGAGTTCTCCAGCCACGTACTAATCAGCTGAGGGACAGGTCTGTGTTGTCCTGGGAGGATTTCACTGGAGAAAAGTCACCAGGCAATGGAAGGCATCTGTGGTCCTCAGATCCACAGTCTGTACTGACTCAGAGAAGATCTTAACTTTACCACAATTTCTGCTTTCAATATTATAGAATAAAATATCTCCTCACCAGTGATGTTCAATTTTCCCCCTAGAGTAGGCCCAGGATCCAATGCCAGTTATATTTTTCAAATATACATTTAACAGATTTAAATTGTTTCATTTATACTTCACAAAGACTGAAAGGGAGAATATGATTTAGTAAACCACTTACCTCCACAGGAAGACATGTCTGTACATTGGCAGATGTTCCCGTATGTGATAACAGTGTCCCAGGTTTAATTTGAAAATGTGTTTTGCACATGTAGCCTTCAGAACAGTCCTGTGTTCCACATGAAGAATACATAAGAAAATGCCATTTTAATGGGATCGGGAGGGAGACAAAACAAAAGAGACTCTTAATGTCATAAAACAAACTGAGGGGGGTTGGGGGGAGGGGTGGTGGGATTACATTATATGTTTATATAAAAAGAAAAAATTTTTTAAAAAGGATGTATAATAAAAAGGAAATGAGGAAAAATAAAAAAAAGAAAAAAGAAAAGAAATGCCATTTTAAGAATTCATCATATTAAGAGCTATGGTTTCAAACTGAGTAATAAAAAACTAAGTACATTAAATGATATGAGATATATTATGCGTAAAGAAACTCATCAAATAAACCCTGCATATAGTAGGTACTCATTGAACAGAAGTTTTAATCCCCTACTTTTCTCACTTATTAATGATGTTTCCCCTTCTCTTAGGTATCCTCCCTCCTTTTTCTTCCAAGCAGTACATAGCCCATAAGTCATAGAGCAAAACCTCAGGTTGACAGCTGTTAAAAAGCAGTTACACTTACAGGAATACTTTCTCACATATTAATATTGATTTCATGGCATATATAAAAAGAGAAATTTAGGGGCGCCTGGGTGGCTCAGTGGGTTAAGCGCTCAGGTCATGATCTCAGGGTCCAGGGATCAAGCCCCGCATTGCGCTCTCTGCTCAGCAAGAAGCCTGCTTCCCCCTCCCCCTCTGCCTGCCTCTCTGCCTACTTGTGATCTCTCTCTGTCAAATAAATTAAATAAATAAATAAATAAATAAAAAGAGAAATTTAAAGAGGACTTGCAACAGATCTTGAAGCTAGAAGGGACCTTCCATTTTAATTTCTTGCTCAAGGCAAGAACTCCATCATAACATCACAGGGAGGTAATTATGCAGCACCTACCTAAGCACTTCCAGGAACCCTTGCTTTACTCCCTTATATGACCACCACCACCTCCACGTTGGTACGTGCTACATAGTTCACTGAGAAAATATTATTTTATATTGCACTGAAATGTTTCTCTTAACCTTAACTCACTGGTTTTAGTTCTGCTCTCCAGAGTCTAAACTCTTTTCCACAAAGCCATTCTTCATAGACTTGAAGACAATTACCATCATTTTCAAATGTTTCATAGAAGGTATGATTTCCAAGCCCTTCACCAGTTTTATTTCCCACCTCTGTCTTATACCTGCTCTTAAATACACTGTTTATCTAATTGTGGTCAGTTCCATTTTTTAAAAGCAAAACTTGGTTGAATTCAATAAAGCCATATATAAAATGTAATACCTCCTCATACACAAACATATTCACATATTAATGAGTATTATTAATTCTCCACCAAACCGTCACACTAACACTCACATTTTAACAGAATTTAAGTTACAATTAAGGAAATGTGATTAATCTGATGCAACAACAAAAGTACAGAATAGCATTCCAACTAAAACCATTCATAATTCACTTAAATAATTTTACTAAAATTCAAAAATTCAGGTTTTAACTACACAATAAGAAAAACTTTATAATGTTTGTGAGTGATTCAATATTGAATCTATTTTTTTTTTAACTTGTGTCATGCCAG
The DNA here is from genome assembly GCA_003697995.1 of Taxidea taxus jeffersonii. Taxonomy (NCBI): domain Eukaryota; kingdom Metazoa; phylum Chordata; class Mammalia; order Carnivora; family Mustelidae; genus Taxidea; species Taxidea taxus. Next base: position 3,079 of record RCUC01106528.1, read on the forward strand.
GGTGCCTGGGTGGTGTAGTGGGTTAAGCATCTGACTCTTGGTTTCAGCTCAGGTCAAGATCAAGCCCTGTGTCAGGCTCTGTGCTCAGCATGGAGTCTGCTTAAGACTCTCTCTCCCTCTCCTTCTGCCTCTCCCCTCTGCTCACTCTTTCTCTAAAATTAATAAATAAATCTCTAAAACAATTTTATTATGCCAACTATGGAAGAGCATTGGATTCTAGGTAACAGGACTAGGTTGAATAATGTCCCTTCACAATTTGTGTGCCCCCTGGAACCTGTGAATGCAAACTTATTTGGGAAATAGGGTCTATGCAAACGTAATAAAGTGAAGATGAGGTCATACTGGAATAGGGTATCTAATTGAATATTGAATCCAATATGAATAGTGTCCTTTTAAGAGGAAAATTTGACTACAGAGACACAGACACACAGGGTAGAAGGCCAGGGGAACACAGAGGCAGAGACTGAAGTGCTGCATCTACAAGAGAAAGAATGCCAACAACTGCCACCAACAAGCAGAAGCTAGAAGAGGCAAGGAAAAGTTCTCTTTAGACTTTAGAGGGAGCATAGCCCTGTAGACACCTTGATTTTCAGCTCCCAACCTCCAGAACTGGAAGAGAATACATTTGTTTTGAGTCAATCAGTTCATGGTACTTTCTTACGGTAGCTCTCGGGAACTAATAGAGAAACTCTATTTTCTAAGAAATCTGGCAGCACTTCTACAATGTCTCCCAGTTAGCTGGGCTGACAGCCCATCAGCACTCACAAAAGAACCCTGCTGGTTGATCCTGCTCAGCACCAGATCTATTGGCTGGACCCAACTTATTTTGATTGATTGATGCCCTGTCACAGATTGTTAAATATTTGAATATCCTTCCTCCCTGTACTGTAAGCGATCAGGTGTCCAATAGTATCACCTTTAAAAAATATTTTACTTTAGGGGCACCTGGGTGGCTCAGTTGGTTAAGCAACTACCTTCGGCTCAGGTCATGATCCCAGAATCCTGGGATCGAGTCCCACACATCAGGCTCCAGCTCCATGGGGCATCTGCTTCTTCCTCTGACCTTCTTCCCTCTCATGCTCTCTCTCTCTCTCTGTCTTTCTCTCAAATAAATATATAAAATCTTTAAAAAGTATTTTACTTTATTTACTAATTTGGGAGAGTGCATGCAGGGACACGAGCAGGAAGAGGAGACTCTCAAGCAGACTCTGTGCCAGAGCAGAGCCCATGGGGGTTTCAATCTCACAACACCGAGAATATGACCCAAGCAGAAACCGAGTCCCACGCTCGACCAACAGAGCCACCTAGTCACCCCAACACTAACATCCTTAATTATTTCATTAAAGTTATACATTTTGTCGATGGAATTATTGTTTTAAATTCTAGCTCTGCAACATCCAAATGCGAAGTACACCTGAGGGCCTTCCACCACTACAATCTTTAGACAACATAAAAGACTTTTAATATTGGCTTAAACTGAGAAAGATGTAGGGATTGTAGTTGTTGCTGTTGCTTTTTACATCAGGTATCCATTTCCCCTTCTTCTGAAACAGTAGCCCACCTCCTTCCAAGGAATCATTCCCTTCTCCCCTAGCAGTGTGGACACCAGTCTCTGATCCGGCTAATAAGGGCATCAGTCCTACTGGCCTCAGAGATTCAGGAGGGCAAGAAATCTACTCAGAGCCAATGCAACACAGTTCAGGACTTGGGTTAGGGCATGGGGGAGGATATTCTCTTTTCTACTGGATTTGAACCAGGAAGATAAAGCCCTGGAAGCGTTGGCAGCCATCATGTAATCAAATGTAGCCCAAGGCTGAAGCCAATGCAGAGGAAAGCAAGGCCACGAGATGCAGAAAGACCAGCTCTTGATTACACTGTTCATACCAACCATACTTAAAGCTAGCTGTACCCTAACCTAATAAATGTTATTAGTTTAAAACTAGATGATGTTTTCCTACTGTTGAAAATGAGCCTCCTAAGGCCACAGAAAGAATCTCTTGAACAATAAAATAGTTTGACTTGAATGAATAAACAAACTACATGATTTCTACTGTATTATATGATTACCCTCATTATAATAGATAAGCAATAGCTGATAATATAGAGGGTTTACCAAATTATAGTAAAGCCATCAATAGTAGGTGATTATGAGACAAAAAGCACAAGCAGTCTGCAATTTAAAAATAATCTAGCTATATAGGAAAAAATTCTTAAGATATTCAGAGAAGAGTTAGACCTAAACTTTTGTACTGAATCTGATTTATCAAATGAGAGTAACTATTCTATTTTATGAGTGCTGATCATACAACCTCTTCTTAAGGCAAACTATAATTTAGTAAAACCCTAATTACAAGGAAAAATACACTTCCTTTGACATCAAGAGGTTAAGTCCAAAATTCCTATGCACCCATATTCTAAAATCTAAATGTATTATCTGATCTCTTTTCCAATGAATTAAGATAGAAAATATGTCATTTTTTAATATTACTTATAATTTAAGGTATTTTATTTCTATTTTAGGTAATTTCTGATGCTACTTATTAGTGTCTATAGGGAAATGCAGAAGGGTTTTTGACTCAGCCTCTATCTGGTCATGATAATTTTCTTTTTGGTATCAATCTTTCAACAGTCAAGATAAGCCTTGAAAAATTAAGTGTAGGAAAAAAAAACAGTTTATAGCATTTTAGCTTCCTTTCAAACATTTACTTCCACGAAAGTAGGCTTTTCTCCTACGCTGTTTTAATTTAAGGCAGAAAAATATGTTTTGTTCTTCACTGTTGAAGGTTTGTTTTTATAGAAACAAGCAAACATAAAAGCATGAGAACTGCCCCCTGAGTTAGCACTACAGCCCATCCGGCCCAATAAATGATAACTGATTCAAGTCTCGACTGACTTTTCTGACCAACTCTATCTTACCTGATTCTTTCGTACTTGCAATAGTTTACAATTCAACGTTAAGTTTTCTTTAATTCTGGGGGGTTCCTGGGTGGCACAGTCAGTTAAGCATTTGCCTTTGGCTCAGGTCATGATCCCAAGGTCCTGGGATGGAGCCCCACATCAGGCTCCCTGTTCAAGGGGGGAGTCTGCTTCTCTCTCTCTCTCCCTCTGACCCTCCTCCCACTTGTGCTTTTTCCTTCTCTCTCAAATAAAACCTTTTTAAAAAATTTTTTCTTTAATTTTTTAACATGTGTTATTTCCCCCCCATTAATCCAAAGTTGGGGGCTAGGCCAACTAGCTAGGGGAAGAAAGGGTCCTAACTACAGAGTACAGTTCCACATAAAAACCTGGTCCCTGGTTCCTGAAAAAATCTTGAACCAGAACAGGAGAGGTAGGAACAAAGGAAACTTTGGGGAGGAATTTGTCTGGTTCAACCATATCATTTTAGAGATAAGAGGGTATGAATGACTGAGGTACTTTTAAAAGACTTGTCTTACAGCTAATTGGGGGAAGTGCTGGAGGTGGAAGGTAGGCCTCTTGACCCAGTGCTCTTTTCACCAAGCAATTCTGCTAGAGTCCGGATCATGGCAGAAACATGTTTACTGACTCTAACGGCATGTAAACCCACGCTTTCCACTCTGAGTAACAAGCTGAAGCCATTCAAGTGTGGTCTGGGATCCAGCAATCTCGTCACCTGGGAGCTTGTTAGATGGGCAGAATCTCAAGCTCCACCCCAGACACCCTGAATCAGAATCTGTATTTAAAGGATTCCAGATGATTTGTGTGCACATTTGGAAGCACTGAGGCAACAAGCACTTCAACCCCTGACTCAAAGGCATCGCAAACCGATTACATTAAATAGTGGTTCTCAACCCTAGCTGGGGTCCCCCTCTGACCAGAATCTTCCTGTAGTGTAGACAGCAGCCACGGTTGAGAACTACTTTACTTAATTCACTGAAGCTGCCATTTTGAATTCTGAGAACAGGGTCAACCAAGTAATCCATAGCTGTCTCAGGAGTAATGGCCACGCATCAATTCCCAAACTCTAGGAATACCATGGCTCGCTTGGAGCTCTCCATATGCTAAACTGGCCTCTGCAAATTCTCAGCTTGATCAAATTCTCATCTTGATGTTTTTTTAATTTTTTTGTTAACATATAATGTATTATTAGCCCGAGGGGTACCTGTCTGTGAATTGCCAGGCTTACACACTTCACAGCACTCACCATAGCACATACCTTCCCCAATGTCCATAACCCAACCACCCTCTCCATCCCACTCCCCCACCCCCCCCACCCCCCCCACCCCCGCAACCCTGTTTGTTTTGTGAGATTAAGAGTCTCTTATGGTTTGTCTCCCTCCTGATCCCATCTTGTTTCATTTATTCTTTTCCTACCCACAAACTTCCCATGTTGCCTCTCAACTTCCTCATATCAGGGAGATCATATGATAACTGTCTTCCTGAGACTGCTTTTTTTGTGTGTGTTTGTTTTCTAAAAGATTTTATTTATTTGACAGACAGAGATCACAAGTAGGCAGAGAGGCAGGCAGAGAGAGAGAGGAAGGGAAGCAGGCTCCCTGCTGAACAGAGAGCCTGATGGGGGCTCGATCCCAGGACCCTGGGATCATGACCTGAGCTCAAGACAAAGGCTTTATTTAGCCCACTGAGCCACCCAGGCACTCCTCAAGACTGTTTTTTAAGTGGTCTTTATGACCACCTCAAACCCTGCTTTCTAGCAACTTGCCCAGCCTTAACCCAAGCCTCTGTAACTGTCATTAATCTCATAACTTAACAGCATCACTGTCCCATGTCCAACTCCACTTGAGCCATCAGAACTCCTACTGCCCATCTACAACAAAGCAGGTTGCTTCACTCTGTCACTGCAGAAGAGAAATAACAGGAAATGTCCAGGTGCTGCAGCCCAGACAACACTAATGAAAAAGAGAACACTTCCTCTTCACAGTCAAAACTCAAGTTATCCACATAGAATACCTTCCCCTTACAACAAAATAAGGAATAAAGACTTAAATGAAAAAAACAATATCATCAATGTGCTAGATGAAAACACTGGGATACACACACACACACACACACACACACGTAATTTCATATTTATATTTCTTTACTTATTTTAGATTATTTATTTATTTATTTGACAGAGAGAGACACAGTGAGAGAGGAAGCACAAGCAGGGGAAGTGACAGAGGGAGAAGCAGGCATCTTGCAGAGCAGGAAGCCCGATGCAGGGCTGGATCCCAGGACACTGGGATCATGACCTGAGCCAAAGACAGACGCTTAAGAATTGAGCCACCCAGGCACCCCCATATATGTATTTTAAAGGTATTTTAAAAACAGACAAAAACCCCACAGTCATAACAAAATACTAGTAATTTCTACTCCATGGAAAAAATCTTAGCACCATAAAGTTAAAAGACAAATATCAAAATGTGAAAAATAGATTTTTTTGTCAATATATAAATAGTTTTCATTTCCCATGTATTAGTAGTTCCAGTGAACCGATACGAAAAAGACAAACAGGAGTTCCTAAGTGGCTCAGACTGGTAAATGGCTATCTTTGGTCCAGGTCATGTTCCCAGGATCCTGGGATTGAGCCCCGCATCAGGCTCCTTGCTCAGCAGGGAGTCTGCTTGGCAGGGAGTCTGCTTCTCCTTCTCCCTCTGCCCCTCCCCCCACTCATGCAATGTCTCTTTCTCAATCTCTCTCTCTCAAATAAATAAAATCTTTAAGAAATGAAAATTAAAAAACAAAGAGACAACAGTTCAACAGGAAAATGAGCAAAGGATATAAGCAGTTCACTAAAGAGGAAGTACATATGAATATTAACCATATAAAAATAAACCTATTTTACTCATAAGATACATTACACATAAGAAAAATGTAAATTAAAACTATGTGATACCTTTCTTTTACCTATCAGATTGGCAAAGATCAAAACCATTAAATACAGTGTGTAGATAAAAATGTAGAAAAAATACATAGGCACTGTCATACATTGCCATGGGCAGGAGAGTTTAAATTAGTGTAACTTCCCTGGAGAACAAGTTGGCAATAACTATCCAAATTAAAAATGTACCTATCTTCTGCCCAGAAATGCATCTTACAGAAATAGCTGCACATGCAGGAAAAAAAATTCACGCAATGATATGTAAAAAGTATTGCTTTAATAGCACTCTATTGGAAACAACCTAAATGCCTATCGGTGAGGTTAAATTATAGTATAGCCAAATAATGGAACATTATGTAGCCATAAAAATGAGTCAGTTCTATAAGAATTGATACAGAATAATAACTAAGATAGATCATTAAGGGAAAAAATGTGCTGAAAAGTATGCTTGTATGTATATTATGCTATCATTTATTTAAACACAATTGCATGTGTTTGTGTGTGTACTGAATATGTCTGGTTCATATAGTCATAGGATGCCCATATGTCATAGGATGCCCAAGACACCGGAATCATTGGTGACCTCTAAAATTTTGGGTGAGGATGGTGGGAGGGTTAGGAAGGAAACTTACTTTTTTAGGACACAAACCCTTTTGTGCCTATAAATAACACTTCATATTGAACAAATACTTCATTGACTGCCTTTTGAACATATGCCTCCAGGCTATCACACTGCTGTAATAAATTCCAATTTTGAACTTCTAGGGAGAAAATGTCCTGGAAGCCATATAGAACCCTACAGAGACAACCAAGTTTTCTAGTGTAGTGCTGACTGAGTATTGGATGGGGATCCAAGGATCTCCTAATAGAACAGGTTTGTGTCTGTTTTCTCACAAATTGCCATGGACTATCCCACCCAGAGAGTTGTTATGCCTGTTGGAATCCAGCTATCCAAATAATCATAGGGCTTCTGAAGTTGAATTTAATATAGGTTTAATGATCTTCTCTAGAAAAACTCTGCTATCTAAAAAAAAAAAAAAATTACACACACACACACACAAATCTAAGGGCCTCAGGTCTACATCGCAACAAAGTACTACGTATAGGACTCAAACTCAGGTGAACTGCCCAGACTGACCAGCTGCAGGAAGGGCTTGGCAAGGCCATTGGAGAGCAATTAAGACAAGCAGGAAGTTTCTAGTTCACTGCCAACACTGATCAAACAACAAAACCTTCAGGGTCAATGGAACCCTGAAGAACAGGCCAAACCTAGGACACAGATCTCAAGTGACTTTTCTTTCCCTCAGTAAGAGAGCAAATCAATACTACCAGCAGCTGCCCATAGCCGATTAATTTTAGGGATTAAAAAAAAAAAAAAGAGGGGCACCTGGGTGACTTAGTAGGTTAAGCCTCTGCCTTCGGCTCAGGTCATGATATCAGGGTCCTGGGATCGAGCCCTGCATTGGGCTCTCTGCTCAGCAGGGAGCCTGCTTCCCCCCTCTCTCTGCTTACTTCTCTGCCTACTTGTGCTCTCTCTCGATGTCAAATAAATAAATAACATCTTAAAAAAAAAAAAAGTAAACAGTGCTGCTGCAAAGCAAAGATTACACTGAGGAGATCAGACATTAAACTAATATCTGTCCACTTTTTAAAAAGCCAGAGTTAGATAGCATAGAAAAGTAATTGTTAAGGATTTAGAGATCCTCCAAAACACAATTCTAAATATTTAGTGTGTCCCCTCCTCATGTCCACAGCTAAGACCCACTCAATCTCACTAACTCTGGTTTCAATTTCTGATCCCTGTTAAACCTTCGGAATGCATATGTAGATCTTGGCCATGGCTGACTCTAATGCCTCCGAGTCAATATCAAGAGTGACCAGATCCAGTCAAAGTAATCCATGGGTAACTCATAACCACTGACTCACTTAGGTAAAAATTTCAAAAGACCAAAAACTTAAAAAACCAAAATGCAAAAGTAAAAGTGAGGCTTTGATACTTCATCTTTGAAAAAGAGCTTTGTACATCTCTAATCTTCCCTGGTCTTGTAGTATTTTGGAGTTTATAAAATATAACAGTCACTTATTAAATAGCCCACACTCATTTCAAAACTTTCTAGGAGAAAGGAATGGAGATGCAGCTCAGATCCAGCTGAGGAAGTTGGGCGGTCCTTTTGAGAAAAATTAAATCTTCTGGCTGGGTCCCATCTAATAAAGGCTGAACCCCCTTGCTTTAACATTTGCACAACACAACCCATAATTATTGCTTTTACCTGTGTGACCTAATGTGTGAATGCCTACTGAACACATTTGTTCATTAGCTGGAAATTAAACCACACAAAAACACTGTGACCATTGGCCCTTGACTAGAGGCTCTCTGGCTCTTTCCAGCTAAAAGAGCTTTCTTAGCATGTCCATGGTATGAAACAAAAAGAGAATCTGTAGGATTTTGAACGAAATATTCTCTCCACAGCAGCAGCATATCAGAGGGTTACACTGTCTTCTATTACAATACTTAGTTCAGCAGTCAATCTTGTTTACATTAGCACACTCACTATACACTTTTATTAGATTTGAATTTCTAATCAACCCATAAACAAAGCACAGAGAACTAATTATAATTAATGAACAAAATCTAAAAATTATAAATCTTGATGATATAAAAATAGTAATATAATTAAAAAATCAGAAGGAGAATAAGAAGGAATGTGGGAGATAGTATAAACACAATAAGTTCCTCGTCGATCACAGCAGAAATCAATCATCATTGTCCAAAAATGAGAAATCAGTAAGTAGAAATATGTTGTTTAAAGTTACAGGGATAAATATGAAAATAACTGAGGCATTATTCTTCATCAATAGAGGCTCCAATAAACAAATGTAAATCATCCGTACAATGGAATACTATGCAACCATCAGAAATAATGAACTATTTCTCTATATGCTCATGAAGAAAGATGCCATGATATAATGTTAGGTGAAAAAAGTAAGTTAAAAACAATGATCCCATTTATGTAAATATATTATAAATGTGCATTCATATGTATATATATGTATATTCTACACACACATATATAGAAAACAAACTACAGAACTGAGTCAGAAGAGAGGGAAGAAAATATTTTCATCTATATTTTATATATTTACATATTGTCAGAGTTTTACAATGGCCATACACTGTTTTTCCTTATAAAAATTAAATTAAACAAATAAAGTAAAATAAAGACCCAACCCATGAAAGAAAAAACACTGTGCTATAAAGACTGAATTAGGAAAATTCATTAAAATTTTCCTTTTACTCTGAAATCAAAATTATTCTAAGAACCATAAAATGTTGTTGCATACAATGTTAATTTTTGTTTTTACTTTCTCTCCTTTTTAAATTAACCCTCTAGTTGCTAAAGTAAAACAAGGGTGATACTTCTTTCCTAGAATTATAGTGTATCTTCATTTTGTTTTTCTTTTTTTTTTTTTTTAAGATTTTATTTATTTATTTGACAGAGATCACAAGTAGGCAGAGAGGCAGGTAGAGAGAGAGGGAAGCAGGCTCCCTGCTGAGCAGAGAGCCCAATGCGGGACTCGATCCCAGGACTCTGAGATCATGACCTGAGCCGAAAGCAGAGGCTTAACCCACTGAGCCACCCAGGTGCCCCATTTTGTTTTTCAAGTGGGCATTTGTTTTGTCACTTAAAATTTCAATTTTAAGGGATTTCAACTTTCTATTTCATTCAATAAAAACATCCAGGGAAGCCCAGCATTGTGCTCATTTGTTTAAAAACCTGCTTTTCTTAAAATAGTCATGGCTCCCTTTCCCTGGTAAGACTCTCAGACGTCCCCCTTCTTTTCACCTCCAGCCCCTTCCTGACTTTGGAGATGAGCGGTAGACTCACTACTCTCCCCTTTCCCAAATGCAGGTCAAGGCACAGCAAAGCACAGTGGCCCTAAAGACAAAAGAGCAGAAGAAAATTAGCCACTTATCAAACGAGGAAAGGTAACTGGGCCAATCCGGTGACATTATCTGAGGAGAGCATGCATTTATTTGTTTACATGCACCTACACAGCCTTCCTATTTCATGCAAGTTTTTTAAAGAATGATTACAGTTTAAATGATGTTAAATCCCTTCCCTTTCTTAGAGCCAAAATATCAAACATAACTGTAAATCACATCGGTTTCATTTTCCTTATTAACACCTTCAACAGATAGCTCTACAATATTAAATTTCACTGTTAAGCATTTTGTGGGATTTCATTTTCCTTTTCCTCTTTTGTTTTTTAATAATCTTTTCAGGTTTTCCAACTTGCCCATTTTGAGTTTTCAATTTTCAGTTCATAGATGTGGGACCTCCATCTGTGCCCTCATACTTTTTTTATATTAAACAATTTGGTTTTGCCTCCTAGAGCATTCCTGCTTACTTGTGCCCAAGGAATGGCCAACAGCTACTATAACTGATTAGAGGGCATGTGGAAAACCTGATGCAGAAAAACAATTTTTCTCTGTTTCTACTTTCAATTTAACTTTATAGAGATTTACCATATTTTGTTTGTTCCGGTTAAAATGTTCTCAAAGGTTTATCATTGCTTTTCTAATATCATAGCTTAAAAAACAAACAAAAAAATGACCCATGCTCTGAACTTCCCTGTCTTGATTTCTAGATTTAAAGTTAGTCTAAATCTTATTCCTTTCATAAGTAATTCCTCTTTTATAACATTATTTCTTCTAAGCAAATCATTCAAGAGAATTAAGAGTATTGAAGTAATTTTATACTTAAAGTAAATTGAAAGAAATCTGAAAGTCTGACAGTAGAAAATTATCAGGGTAGCAAGCTGTCACTTTGATTTCAAAGCACCATTCTTGCAAATAATTTATTACCCTTCCTAGTTTTTCAAGAAATAAAGGGTGCCTGAATTTAGGCAGTTTTACTCAGAGACAGTTCCTGCTGTGAGGGTGGGAAAAAGCCAAAGGGGAAGTGAGGAAGTCCTTCCTGGCATGGGTGCCATACAAAGTACCATAAAATAGATGGCTTAAAACTACAGACATGCATTGTTCTCTCACCATTCCAAATCTGGAGGATAGATGTCCAAAATCAAGGTGCGGGCAGGGACATGTTCTCCCTTTAGACTCCAAGGAAGAATTCTCCCTTGCCTTTTCCTGGGTTCTGGTTGTAGCCAACCTGTAGACACATCACCCCAATCTCTGCTTCTGTCTTCATGTGGCCTTTTCCCTTGTGTGTCGATCACTCTGTGTCCAAATCTCCCTGTTCTTACAAGGACATCCATCATATTGTACTTACACCACACTCTAATCCAGTATAGCCTCATCTTAACTTGATTACATCTGCAAAGACCCTATTTTCTTTCTTTCTTTTTTTTAAGATTGTATTTATTTAAGGACCCTATTTTCAAATACAGTCACAGGTACAGGTTCTGGGTAGACATGAATCTGGGATATGGACACGACTCAACCCAGTACAGATGGCAAAGCAGAAAGCGGTGGGAGAAAGGTAGTCACACAGCTCCTGCACCTAACGCAGAGGCAGCTTGCCCAGAAGAAAAGCC
>RCUC01106530.1:0-18205 GCA_003697995.1 Taxidea taxus jeffersonii
GGTGGTAATAACTATAATGGAGAGAAAGAAAATAATAGTAAAATTTGAAATGACAAGTTGTATAAGAACAAAATGTCAAACAAAAGGAAAATCCAACAATGATTTTACTAACATACTAATTAAAAAAACAATAAATGAAGAGAGTACCGTCAAATCAAAACAAATTTAATGATGCACTGATAAAGCATTTTACCTGAAAATTGTGGCAGTTCCAACTATTAGTGTGTATATATGCACATGTTCTATAGGAACCTAGCAGTTTCATGGTGTGAGAATTTTTAGTAGACCATTAGAATTCTTAGTAAACTGAAAATGTGTTAATTTTAGTCTATGAATACAAAATTTTAGTAACTTTAAAAAAAATTATTTTATTTATTTGACAGAGACACAGTGAGAGAGGGAACCCAAGGAGGGGTAGTGGAAGAAGGAGAAGCAGGTTCCCTGCTGAGCAGGGAGCCTGATATGGGGCTCAATCCCAGGAGTCTGGGATCATGACCTGAGCTGAAGTCAGAGGCTTTTTTAAAGACTTTATTTATTTATTTATTTGACAGAGCAAGAGATCACAAGTAAGCAAAGAGGCAGGCAGAGATGGGGGGCGGGGGGGGGAGCAGGCTCCCTGCTGAGCAGAGAACCTGATTGATGTGGGGCTCAATCCCAGAACCCTGAGATCATGACCTGAGCTGAAGGCAGAGGTTTAACCCACTGAGCCACCCAGGCGCCCCTGAAGGCAGAGACTTTTTAACGACTGAGCTACCCAGGCACTCCAAAATTTTAGTAACTCTTAATAACTCAGTATAAGTAGTCCGAGTAGATGTCAGTCTTTGGTCTTGAGTGTCATTTGGTGTCAGAGCCAAACATCAGTTTGAGGCCTATCTGAAGGGGCCTGTGAGTCAGCTAACCAGTTTTTTGATATACTTTTTTTCTATTTTAAAAGTCAAATAGTATTCTATGGCTTGTTTATATGCTAGGTTAACTGTTCTCCTTTGATGGACGTTTAGATTGTTTTTATTGTATCAGTGTTATAACTGATATTGTAGAAAATATCCTTTAAAGTCTTTCATGCTTACATTTTCCATAGTAAAATATATTCTTTCAACACGTATTTATTGAATTCCTGCTTGGTTTTGTTTTAGATTTTATTTATTTATTTGTTAGAGAGCGAGCGAGCACAAGCAGGGGGAGCGGCAGGCAGTGGGAGATGCAGACCCCTCACTGAGCAGAGAGCCCATTGCAGGGCTCCATTCCAGGACTCTGGGATCATGACCTGAGCCGAACACAGACACTTAACTGACTGAACCACCCACACATGCTTGAATTTTTACTTTGTACCAGTTTCTCTGCTGTGTACTAACTAGGCTTGTAGGCATACAAAATAGCTGTGTTTCATTCCTACACTAATGAAAATGAAGACAAGTATATTTTCTCTTCATTCATCTTTTTCGCTTTTCCACATAGTTCCTCTTAAATATTCTTCTACACCATTAGATCCTCTAATATATTGACCCATTTTCTCCCATTCTGTCATTTATTTTCTGTCGTCATTTTTCTACCCATTTAACTTAGATTTCCTAAGTTCTGCTCTCTGGCATGTACTTTAAATTCCTTTGCACTATTGTCCTTCTCTTTTACCCTTATTTGTTTAACTTTACATGAATTCACCTTATCCACCATCTGTCTATGCTTTGGTAGCTAGGCACTATGAAAAAAATGTCCTAAAGCAGGGTGGTTTTATTTATGTAATACAAGTATAAATTAATGTTTACCAGCCTAAATTGGACTTTCAATACCATCTGACATTCTTTTTTTTCTTTTTTCCTTTTTTTGAGAGACAGAGAGCACTAGTAGGCAGAGAGGCAGGCAGAGAGAGAGAGGGGGAAGCAGGCTCCCCGCCAAAGCAGAGAGCCCAATGTGGGACTTGATCCCAGGACCCCGGGATTAAGACCTGAGCGAAGGCAGTGGCTTGTGCCACTGAGCCACCCAGGCGCCCCCATCTGACATTTTTTTAAAAAATAATTTTATTTATTTATTTGTTAGAGAGAAAGCGAGCACAGGCAGACAGAGTGTCAGGCAGAGGCAGAGGGAGAAGCAGGCTCCCTGCTGAGCAAGGAGCCCTATGTGGGACTCGATCCCAGGACGCTGGGATCACGACCTGAGCCGAAGGCAGCTGCTTAACCAACTGAGCCACCCAGGCATCCCCCATCTGACATTCTTAATACCTTTATTTAGTTACCCGTATATCCTGTTTGATAAGAACTAATTCACATTTTATTATACTCAAAATTTAATACCTGTTGCACTTTGTCCCACCTTTCACTTTTGCCCTTCTTACTGGTAGAGGTTATTCCTATGAGACAAAGATAGTATCAGATATTCCTTCACCTTTCTGTAAATCTTTAAATCAGCCTGAATCTACAGATACATTTTCTTTATCAGAGACTAGTCCTTCATTTGTACTCAAGATCTAATTCTTTACCTTGAATCTTTAATCTTTTCATCTGTGAAAAACATTTTCAGAGATGAAATACATAAAATGTAATTGCAGATTAACATTAACAGATGAACATTTGCTATTGATTTTAATGACAGGTAACATTAATTTTGAAGCTCAGTTAAGTGAAATGTCTCTCCCAGAAAGAATTCCTTTCTTGTAGGAGCACCTGGGTGGCTCAGTCAGTTAAGCAACTGTCTTTGGCTCAGGTCATGATCCCAGGGTCCTGGGATTGTGCCCCACATCGGGCTCCCTGCTCAGCAGGGAGTCTGGTTCTCCCTCTCCCTCTGCTACTCCCCCTGCTTGTGCTCTCTCGCTCTGTCAAAAAAATAAGTAAAATCTTTAAAAAAAAAAAAAATTCTTTTCTTCTAATTAGTAAGCTTACATTACAAAAAAATTATTAGTATATTTTGAAATTCTTCAATAAAAAATTTAGTGGAAATTTGCTTTCTCTTATTATGTATTACATAATATCTTCCATTTTGTCACAACACCTAAAATATTTACTCTCTGACTCTTTGCTGTCCCTCAGGTCTAGGCCACCTTAACTGGGTTGATAGAATGGAGAAAAGTAGATTAAAGAGAGGTTCAGGAATAAAATGGGTATAACTTGTGATTAATTAGAGGCAATGGGTGGAGGAGAGCAAGTTCAGGATGATTCCTAGGTTGACAAAGGCTTTTATTTTGCCTTGGCAGAAAATATGATGATGAGGATTTTAATTAATTATATTGGTTTCTTCAGTAATAAATGTGAATAATTATATCTTTCATTTTTTTAACAATACAGCTTTATTGAATAATTTACAGTGTATACAATTCACAAACATACAGTGAGCAATTTTCACTGGTTTATAGTATATTCACAGAATTCTACAGCCATCACCACAATCTAATTTAGAACATTTTGTTTCTCTCTGAAGGAAACCCCTGTCCCCATTAGCAGTCATTCCCCATTCCTTTTCTCTTCTACTTCTCAAATCACTGATTTGTTTTTATTTTTGTGGGTTTGCCTATGTGGACATTTCATATAAATGGAATCATTAAATACATAGCCTTTTGTGACTGGCTTCTTTCATTTGGCCTAATGTTCTCAGGGTTCCTTCATGTTGTAGCATGTATCACCACTTCATTCCTTTTTATGGTTGAGCAGGATTCCATTAAATGGAATATATCATACTTTATTTATCCATTCATCACCTTTGTTGGACATTTGAGCTGTTTCTGCTTTTTCATTCTTATGAGTAATGCTGCTGTGAATATTTCTGCACAAATTTTTGTGTGGATGTTAGTTTTCTTTTTTTGGGGGGTATATACCTAACAGTAGAATTGTTGGTGCATTTTGACAAATTTATGTTTAACTTTCTGAGGTCCTGCCAAACTTTTTTTAAAGCATCTGTATTATTTTACATTCCCACCAGCAATATATGTGGGTTCCCATTTCGTCTATATCCTTTTCTCTTTTTATGATAGCCATCCTAGTAGGTGTGTCTCTTACACTTTTATCTTTGACTTTAGATAGATTCGAAGAGTGCTAAGTGGGTATGTTCTCTTTCCTTACAGAGATGTGGATATTGTTAGGACAAACTAGTCTTTGTGATAGTGCAAAACAAAACTGAGCTAAAGCTTAGAATACTCCAGGTGGTAGGATAAAGGAAAAATAATCCTGGTACTTTTAAAACTTGGGAAAATGATTTACTGTGTATTGGTTCTCTATCTACTCATTAGCTGAACCTGCTTTATGTTATTAATGTTATATGTTCTTAAAATGTTATATGCAAATCCAGTCATATTTTAAATAAACCAGAAGATTGCTTTATTGGTAGAGAAGTCATTTGTAAAGAGAATAATTCTTTTCTAGAAATAGCCTGTTAAGGCAGAAAGCACGAGATTTGTAGTCAGACCGACTTAGTGTTAAATCCTGCTTACCTGTCAGGTAATGGGCAGATTTTACTATGGGCAAAATGACTCACTTTCTGAGCCTCTGTTTGCTTATCTCTAAATGAGGATGAAAATATTATCTGTTGAGTTATTATGCAAAGATGCCACAGATAAGTGAAGAAATAATGTGGATATAACGTGGTTAGCACTGTTAGCAACTGTGATACTGATAATGATGATTCTTTTTTTTTTCTTTATTAGAGAGAGAGTAGGGGAAGAGTGGAGGGAGAGGGAGAGAGAAAAGGAGAGAAGCAGACTGCCTGCCAAGCACAGAGCCCAGCTGGAGTCTGGATCCCACGACTCCTGAGCCACCCAGGGGCCCCAGTGATGATAATTATTATTATTATTATTTTTTTAAGATTTTAAAAATTTATGAGAGAGAGAGTGCACACACAAGCAAGGTGGCGCAGCAAAGGAAGAGAAGCAAGGTATCCACTGAGCAGGGAGCCTGATTCATCAGGGAGCCAGATTCGGGGCTCCATCCCAGGACCCTGAGATCATGACCTGAGCCAAAGGCAGATGCTTAACTGACTGAGCCACCCAGGCATCCCGATAAGATAATTCTTAATCTTATTTTCTTTTTTTTAAGGTTTTATTTATTTATTTGACAGAGATCACAAGTAGGCAGAGAGGCAGGCAGAGAGGGGCGGGGGAAGCAGGCTCTCTGCTGAGCAGAGAGCCCAATGTGGGGCTTGATCCCAGGATACTGAGATCATGACCTGAGCCGAAGGCAGAGGCTTTAAGCCACTGAGCCATCCAGGCGCCCTTATTCTTATTTTCATATTATGGTTTTAGTTACATTGAAAAGTTTTTTGATATTTCCTTTTTTTTTTTTTGAGAGAGAGCACTGAGTAGGGCAGAGGTTGAGTGGGACAGGGAGCCCTCTGCAGGGCTGGATCCCAGGACTCTGGGATCATGACCTGAGCCAAAGGTAGATGGTTAACCAATTGAGCCACTGGGCTCCCCATTTATTTCCTTTTTTAAAAAACCACTTTTATATCTTGGTCTTCTTTCCATTTGGATTCCACAATTCCTAATGTTTTGGGGTTTTTTTCCTAGTAAAGTTTTATTTTCTCCGTAGGAGTACTTCTTTGATTCCCGAGTATTAACAGATGGAGAACTGGCTCCCAACGATCGATGTTGTCGTGTGTGTGGAAAAATAGGCCACTACATGAAAGACTGTCCTAAAAGGAGAAGGTTGGCAAATGATTATGTATCAACATTACAGGGAAAATAAATGTGAGGCCAATAGTAGCTATAACTGTGTTCATATATGTTTAAGTAAGAAGGTTCAGGGCTTTAAATTGGACATTAGGTAAAATGTATATTGGAGTGGAATTTTTTTAATAGAGTGAGATTTATTTGTGACACAGTGCTATCTCATTCATTTGTTCACTTCATTCAGGTTTTTGGTTTTGTTTTAATTGAAGAAGCATTTATTGACACCTACTCTATTGGGAACTGTGCCAGGAGCCAAGAAAAAAAATGATCAAGTCATGGCGTTCTTCCTGAGTACCTCACAATCCTGCAAATCAGTAATTAAAATATAATTAACTGAATCTTTGAGATATTTGCTGTGAGGTATACCTATATAATATATACCTTGAAGAATAGACATCCTTCACACCCCTGAAAATATATTTATGAAATAGACTTTGCTGTATTTTATATACTCTTTTCAATAAGCCAGGAAAAATCATTTCTTTAGGTATTAAGTCTTTCCAAATAGAAAGAGCTTAGAACTTTACAAACAGAATGAATTCTTGGGTTCCATCAGTGCTATATACTGACTTAAATTTAGAGAGGACACTTTATCTAGCATTAGCTGCTCCCTCTATAAAATTGAGATAATAAATACCAACTTCTAAGGATAATTATAAGATTAAAATTCAGTTTTTAAATTTTCTTTTCTAATTTGATATTGTATTATAAAACTCCTGGAATACCCAGTTTCTGCCGTAGGAGTAGATGTGCTCTAAATGTGAGTTCCCTTGCCTTAAAAAAGGTGCATGAAACAGTCGGCATGTTAGTCCCTTTATTGTGAGACTTTTGTGTAGTTTAGTTTGTTCTGTGATTCATTCAGTTTACAAATCCCTAGCCCCACATTATTGGTATCAGCAGTTTACTGTTTAGACTAAAGAAGAAAGACAGTGAAGAAGAGAAGGATGGGAATGAAGAGGAGAAAGATTCCCGAGACCTTGTTGACCCCCGAGACCTCCACGACACTCGAGAGTTTAGAGACCCCAGAGACCTCAGATGCTTTATATGTGGAGATGCAGGACATGTACGAAGGGAGTGTCCAGAGGTCAAGCTGGCCCGTCAGAGGAATAGCAGTGTGGCAGGTAAATAGAAAAGGCTAAAAATAGTTTTTGGTAGAAATAAGGTCATTTGTGTTGATGTTATTCTAAGGACTCTGATTCTTCTCTTCCAAAGTTAGCAGTATGATTTTGGACCTTATAATTTCTCAAAGAGAGAAAATTTAGACAGTCCTTTATTTTGAACAGTATTCAGATATGTTCACTATTAAGGTCTTGGCAGTCTTTGTATTCAGTAAACTCCCTTTAAGTATTCTTTGGATTTGAGTTACCGTCTTTATCAAGGGATAATAGAAATTAAATTTTTTTTCCTGAGAACATATACAAGAGAAATTATATCTCTTCCCTTTGCTCTTATGTGAGAGGGAGATCTGTTTCTGTTATAATTGATAAATATTTTAAGAATTTGAAACCCAAATGAGAGTTTAGTGAAAGAAAAAAATAGAGTATTTTAGAAGTGATGATTTCCAGTTACTCAGATTCTTGTTGCAGAAGATATTTTCTTAAATATATTGTCTCCTTTAGAAAAGGAGTATTTGTCTTTTTGTTCTTGTTTCTACCACCAGTATATTTTTTTTAGTGATTTACAAGATTGAGAAATAGCTTTAAAAAAATCAGTTGTTACAAGCCCTTCACAAACATAATAATACTATAAAGGTCCAAGTTTATAAAATCTCAGAGGGATTTGAGACTCTTTAACAGAGGAAGGGAGTTATTGATTGTCATTTCTCTGTTGTTTTCTTTATCTGTTGATTTTCTTTCTGATGTCTTCTCTTAGCAGCCCAGCTGGTCCGCAACCTTGTAAATGCCCAACAGGTGGCTGGTTCAGCCCAGCAACAGGGTGATCAATCCATAAGGACTAGACAGTCCTCAGAATGTGTAAGTACTCTGCCTGCAGATGGATTAGTTTTGGCGGGAAGATAGTACAATCTTTGATGGGTTACTGAGTTGATTTTTTTTTTTTTTAAGATTTTATTTATTTATTTGACAGACAGAGATCACAAGTAGGCAGGGAGGCAGGCAGAGAGAGAGGGGGAAGCAGGCTCCCCATGGAGCAGAGAGCCGGATGTGAGGCTCAATCCCAGGGCTCTGGGATCATGACCTGAGCCGGAGGCAGAGGCTCAACCCACTGAGCCACCCAGGCACCCCCTGGGTTGGTCTTTTGGACTGGCAAATAGTCATCCAGATAACAGTGCTTTTGTAGAGGTGTTTCTGCTAGGCACATGAGGGAATGAGCATTACCTTTAGAGTAATGCAGATCTGGGTTTATATCTTTGGGCAAGCTACTTAACTTTATTGAGTCTGCCTAAGAGAAGAGCTGCCTAATATATTTGTTGGTTAAAATAAGGTAATTGAGGTTTCAGGCTTTGCCTAGTGGCAGAATATCAGCAACATTTATAAAAATAAACCCCCAAATTGAGATGTGTTAGGGGTTTAATATGTTAGGGAATACATATATGGCATTGGACTTGCTTGAAGTTTTTATGTGTCTTCTCATAGCTGATATGAATACCTAATAAAATAAATCTTATGAAAGAAGAGTATTAAATTGGAGTTCACAAGTTTCATATTAACTTTGCTGAGTTGCCCTTAACCATTATGTAAATAAATCTGTATTCACCTTGCACTTCTTAAATTAATTCAATATTAATTGAATGCTTCCTTATTTTTTTAATTTTATTTTTTCAGTGTTCCAAGATTCATTGTTTATGCACCACACCCAGTGCTCCATGCAATACATGCCCTCCATAATACCTACCACCAGGCTCACCTAACCTCCCACCCTACTCCCCTCCAAAACCCTCGGTTGGTTTCTCAGAGTCCTCATGGTTCATCTCCCCCTCCTATTTCCTGCAATTCACTTTTCCTGACTTTAAACTTGATACTATGCTTGATGCTTCACACTTAATCCTTTGTGTGGCACATGAAGTGGTAGGTATTAGTATGATCAAATTTTACAAATTGGGAAGCTGAGAATAAGAGAAATTAAAAGATTGAAATTCAGGTCTAGGTAGCCTCAAAGCTGTTAACTATTAAACATGCTAAACCTGGTATGATCTCTGTTTTAGAAAAAATTCTCAAAGGATTTGTAGATCAACATAGGGAGAATCTTGGAACAATGTTTAGAAGCCTACTAACCCCATCTTTAATATTTGAATACATACTATGGGCCTGACATTTTCATAAATGTTGTATAACAACAATAATACTAGCTAACATTATTGACTGCTATGTGCATATATATTATTTCTCCTGTTTCTTGTAATAACATATTGAAAAAATACAGAAAGTAATAAACACCCATGTAGTACCACCAGGCTTTAACAATTCTTAATATTTACTACCTTTATTAAAAAACCACCCATAATTAGTAATCCCTGTGCATTCCTTTTGGATGCTGTTTCCATCTTAAAACCTTCCTACCATCCCTTCCTAGCTACTAAAATGTATCTACTGCCCTGAATTTGGTGTTTATATTTTCCACATGTATTGCTTAATCTACACAGAGATGTATGAGATAGATTCTGTTTATTATTTATACATTACAGGTGAAGAAACTGATATTTGAGTTTCTTGCCTGAGGTCAGCACATACTTGGAACTAGAACTTGAACTCTCAGGCCCTGTCTTCAAAACCTGGGTTCTAACCACTTTCCTCTGCTACTTCTTTTACCCTCTGCTTTAGCACTCACTTTCCTCTTACTTGAGATTTGGGTCAGAGTCTGTCTAATGGATATTGTTCTGATATCTCACAAAGCACTTTAACCTCAACCTATCTAGAATGTAACATACTTCTCTCTAAATTCCTAGACTTGCCACTTCTTGGCTCCTGTGTTCTCCATCTCATCAAATGATCCTGCTTTCTAGTTTCCTTTCCCTCAACCCCCACATCAGTCAGTCATCAACTCCTGTTATTTCTACCTATAAAAAAATAGCTCACAGCTATTTGCTTCCCTGTCCCTATATTGTATTTCCCTAGCCTAGGTTACCATCATCTCAGGGCCAGCCTTTTAATCACTCTTACTGGTCTCCCCCACCCCACCCCAAGTATTCTCTATTTCATTCCCATTAAGCCAGAATAATTTTTCTAAAATACAGATTGATCATGTTCCTGACTGGTTTGAAACCCTTCAGTGGTTTCCTTATGCACTCAAGATAAAGTCTTAACTACAAGGCCTATGGGACCCTTCATTATCTTGTACCTCTTTGGTTCTTCAACCTCAAATCTGCCATTCCCCTGTCCTTATACTTCAGTAATAATAAACTTTCGGAATCCAATTACTTAAACAAGTTAGGTGTTCATGAACCCATAGACCTTCAGTCATGTTGTTCCCTCTGCATGAAATACTCCTCCCATTCCCCTATCCCTGCCCTCTTTTGTCAGACTGATTGCTATTTACCCTTGTGTCTCAACTTAAAGGTCACTTCTTTGGGAAGCTTTCCTTGATTTCGACTTTCACTCATCTTATTTTTTCTCCTCCAGAAGTATGTTTAGATATTCCTGCTCTGGGATTTCCTTATACAATATACATCATGCATTCTTTATCATAGTAATCATTGTATTTCATTGTAATTGCTTATGTAATCTCTTCATCTGCTCTTTCTCCTTTCCCCCATAAACTTTAAATTCCATGAGGGCATACATGCTAGTATTGTATTTTTAATACCTAGAGCAATGCCCAGACATAACTGACACTCAGTAACTTGTTGAGGGACTGAATCAAAGTGCCTGTGAGATGCTTAGATACAAGTTTCTAGTTACAGTTGGAATGTGAGTTCTGCATGATGGAAATGACGTCTGGGCTCTTTCTTCTTTGGGCAGTAAAAAGGTTTATAGGGTAATATATATGTCAGAGAGGGTTTGAGGATTTCGGAGAAAATTCTATTTTCATGTAAATGAGGCTCTTACTCACATAATAGAATTGTATTTATAATGTTCTAATAAAATAACTAATTTTGTGTTTAGATAATCTCTGCTTTTATAACACTAACATGTTTTTAAATTAATTTTAAAATGTTATCTTTTTCTCTTTGCAGTCTGATTCACCATCTTATTCTCCTCAGCCCCAGCCGTTTCCACAGAATTCTTCCCAATCAGCTGCCATTACTCAGTCTCCATCCCAGCCAGGATCCCAACCCAAGCTTGGCCCACCTCAGCAGGGAGCCCAGCCCCCCCATCAGGTCCAGATGCCTATGTATAACTTTCCCCAGTCACCACCAGCTCAGTATTCTCCCATGCACAATATGGGATTGTTGCCAATGCACCCTCTCCAGATCCCTGCCCCATCCTGGCCTATCCATGGTCCAGTGATCCACTCTGCACCAGGCAGTGCCCCCAGCAATATTGGCCTGAACGATCCCAGCATCATCTTTGCACAGCCTGCTGCCAGACCCGTGGCGATCCCTAACTCCTCTCATGATGGACACTGGCCTCGTACTGTGGCTCCAAATTCCCTGGTGAACAATGGTACAGTGGGGAATTCGGGTAACCCTTCCTTTTCTTCTTTTGCATCTGTCTGTAGAAAGGTTGGGTGATTGGTATGATTGGTTGCACTTGGGGAAATAAATGTGAGGAAAAGAATGGCAAACAATATTTATGAGGGGCAGTATAGGATTAGATAAAGGATTAGTATAGGATTAGATAAAGGGTATGGGCTGTGGATTCACACTGTCTGGATTTGAATCCTAGCCCTGCCATTTATTATGTGGCATTAGGCAGTTGCTCAGTCTCTTTGTGGATTGGTTTCATCGTTAAAATAAGGATATTAATAGCATTTAATGCCCAGGGATGTTGTGAATATTAAATGAGGTAATATACATAAATGTTACTATATTAAATTTTCACTACAGTCCAGCTTGATGTAGAGTATTATTAAAACTAACTTTATAGTTGAGGATATTGCAGGGTTAAGTAACTTAACTATCAGACTTTCATAATTAATCATAGTAGATCCAAGATTTAAACCAATTTCTTTCTTCAAAACCTGTGCTCTTTGCCCTAGCCTCTTACTATCCTCCAGTAAAGAGCAATTCTTTAAGAAGATATTAGTAGCACTTTGTAACATTAAAAAGTACTAGTTTTTTCCTGATTTATAGAAATATATTTTCATTATTGAACATTTGAATAATAAAAAATAATCTACATTCTCAATTCCTAGACATAATTGCCAAGTAATATTTAGGTGTCGTATGATCCAGTCATTTAAAAAATATTTACATAATTAAAATACTTGATAAGCCAGAAGTCTTGTTTTATATTCAGTTTTGGTTGATAATTTTTAAAAAGACTTATTTATTTTAGGGAGAGAGCATGTACAAGTGGATGGGGCAGAGGGAAAGGGAGAAAGAATCTCAAGCAGACTCCACACTGAGCACAGAGCCTAACTGGGGGCTCGATCTCATGACTCTCAGATCACAAGCTCAGCCAAAACCCTGAGTCAGACGCCTGACTGCAACACCCAGGCGCCCCAATAATACTTTTATTTTAAAGACTCTATTATTGAAAATTTGAAATGTATACAGGAGAGACATAATGAACCTACCCGCCATTACCCAGCTTTTAACAGTTACCAGTATTTGCTAGTCCTTGACTCCTTTACTACCTTTTTTTTTTCCAAAGATTTATTTATTTATTTTAGTGGGGGTTTATTTCTATTTTTAGTTTATTTTAGGGGGGTATTTATTTTAGGTGGAGGGAGAGGTAGAAAATCTCAAGCAGACTCCCAGCTGAGCATGGCATCTAACACAGGTCTCAATCTCACAACCTCGAGATCATGAACTGAGCCGAACTCAGGAGCTGGACGCTTAATCGGCAGAGCCACTTAGGCAACACACTCCTTCTCCTTATTTAAAGAAAGCTTTTGGCTTTAGTATTTAATCAAATCTCAGGCATTGGGTCAAATTTCTATATAAACTTGTTTGTATTTTTTGTTGTTGTTAAGATTTTATTTATTTATTTATTTCAGAGAGAGAGAGAGAGAGTGAGAGAGAGCATGAGAGGGGAGAAGGTCAGAGGGAGAAGCAGACTCCCTGTGAAGCTGGGAGCCCGATGCGGGACTCGATCCCGGGACTCTGGGATCATGACCTGAGCTGAAGGCAGTTGCTTAACCAACTGAGCCACCCAGGCGCCCGCTTGTTTGTATTTCTTAAACACAGAAAACTATTACCATATCCAGTATCCTCTAATACCCAGTTCTTGTTCATTTTTACCTATTTTTCTAAAATTGTTTTTTTTAATCAGAATTCAGACAAAGCCCTGTACATTATAGGTGGTTATAATATCTCTTAGGCCTCCTTTAATTTATAATAGTTTCCTCTCATTATTTTTCTCTCATATAAACTGTTTATTAAGAAAGTATAGAACTTCCTACATTCTAATGTTGGCTGAATTTTATTTTTGTGGCATTGTTTAAAATGTACCTCTGCCCCCATATTTCCTAAATTGGTAGTTAATTAGATCCAGAGTCTGGATTAGATTCAGGTTATTTTTTTGGTAAGAATTTTACTTTTTGGTTGGTGCTATGTTTCCTGTTCCCTTATTTCAAAAAGAACTTACTTTCTGTTACTCTCTTAGTGACCTTAGATTGATCAGTGAGTTGGATATCCATTATAAAGTTTCTCATTAATTTTTACGTAATAGTCATGGCTGTTGTTGATAATTACTGCTGATAACCATTATTTCACTAAGGGTTGTAAAATGATTTTCTGTGCACTGTTTGTGAACAGAAAAGTTCTTCTACAAAGAACTTTTCCATATTAACTACTTGATTATCCTAAAATATAGTTTGTATAGGAAAAGTAGGCTAAGCTTGACTTGTTTCCCTTTATTAATTCTCAAAAGAATTTTGGAACTTTTTAAACAAAAGTAGGTTGTTGCTTAGAGCACTATGATAGAGGAGGTATCTCTGAACTCTTCTGAGACAATACAGATAATGGATTTTGCTGAGGAGAAATGTTAGAATGTTGGGAACTCATTTAGGATATGTGGCATACTTGGCCATTCTAATGTGATCTCTGCTTTTGTCATTCAACAAAAGTTTATTGTATATATGCCATGACATGTACTATGATTGTTACTGAGTTACATAACCATGAGCACAGACCCAGTGTCTTGCCCTTTGGTGTAGTGGCTCAGTTTTTATAGCTTTGTTCCTTCCTGTACCACCACTAGTTGATATCTTTCAGCCTAAATGAACTAATGAACATCCCATGAACATACCACTGTCTCTTATCCCTAATTGTTTACTTAATTTGTTCCATCTGCCTGGAAAGTCCTCTCCTTTTATCTTTCTTGCCTACTCTCACATCCTTTTGCATTGCTCCAAAGCTTGGCTGACTCACTCACCCCCCTCCCATATTTAAATTTAGCTCACTTTCTGCAGGATGCCCTTAACTCTTGTTGATTCTGCCCTCCAGTTGTGTTAGCTGTTCTTTTTCTCCTCCATGTTTATATTATGAAAATATTTGTGAAAAATGGCCAAGGGAGATTAGATATATTCTGAGAAGTATACTTTTATGTCAAACATCATTTCTCAATTGATCTGGACCTCAATATGTATTCCCAGTCTTATTTAAAGAAAAAAATGTACCCTGTAGTATAGCTTCAGCTCTTAGTTGTAACTTGATTTTATGAACTTTCAGTGAACCAGCTGCTTTGTTTTTTGGTTACCTCCTGAGAAGACTGAGTTTGTTAAGAATGTGGTTAGTATGGGTTTTAGTTTTCTTGCTGTGTACTCCTCCCTCTCTGTACCTCCTAATTTGCATTCCTACTAGGAAGTTTAGTGAATGTGAGGACAGTGTCTTTTAGTTTATTTCCTGCCACATTATGATCCTGAATGAGAAAAGCCACCAAAAATGGTCCAAAGGATTCAATAAGTGCTTTGAAAAGATGTACTTTGAAAGATGTACTTACAGATACATCTTTTATTTTATTTTTATTTTTTTTAATTTATTTATTAGAGAGCTCAGGCAGACAGAGTGGTAGACAAAGGCAGAGGGAGAAACAGGCTCCCTGCCGAGCAAGGAGCCCGATGGGGGACTCGATCCCAGGACGCTGGGATCATGACCTGAGCCGAAGGCAGCCGCTTAACCAACTGAGCCACCCAGGCATCCCACTTAACAGATACCTCTTAAAGGGAAGTTGATTGTGGGGTAGTTTGCCATAGAAAGAATAGTACTCATATTTTTTTGAGTTCCTACTTACACACCGGGACTTGGATAAGCCACATTACTTTTTGTCATCTAATTTAATACTCACACTAGTCTGAGGTGCATAATTGAAACTTAGTAATTTTTGGAACTGGGATTAGAGGGTCAACCTGGTTGGCTCCAAAGCCCAAGTTCTCAACCATTACACCAAGTGCTTTAGCTTCTAATAGAATCACCTTCCAGGCCATGATATAATTGTTTCTAGGATAGTTGGCATTGTCTTTAGGATAAAATATAAGTTCCTTAATGATGTACTGTAGTTCTTTGAAATGTAAATTTTACCTTACCTGTCTAGCCCTTTTTCTTACCACTACCTATTACTCCTTTATCTATATCGTTGATTGTTTTGCGGCTTCCCAAACTTGCTCTGCTTTCCTGTTTCCTGGCTGTTGTATATGCTGTTCCTTCTGTCTAAAATGTGCCCTCTTTGCCCCATTTTGCCTAACTTGTTCCTTGTGCTTTAAAATTCAATTTAGTTAATCATCTTAGGAAAACCTTCTCTCTATCCTTGAGCCAAATGTGTTAGCCCCTTCTTTATAACACCTTCCACCCATCTGTTATAGCAGTGACCACATGTTATTCTATGTTGTCTTCTTGTATGTCTCTCTTATGAATAATTTGAGCATATTTACAGTGTTTGATTCTTTAAAAAAACTGGTATGCTCTGCATTTAGCATTGTTCTTGTTCTGTGGTAGGTACTCAATAAATCTCTGTGGAATGAAGGAATATTTAAATGAACAAACTGATGTTTTAAAGTATGTCTTTCCTGTCTTGTTGAAATGCAGAGCCAGGCTTTCCAGGACTAAATCCTCCAATTCCTTGGGAACATGCACCACGTCCCCATTTCCCTCTTGTCCCAGCTTCGTGGCCTTATGGTTTGCATCAAAACTTCATGCATCAGGGAAATGCCAGATTTCAGCCCAACAAACCCTTCTATACTCAAGGTACCGTTGTTTACAAATTCATTAATAGGCTGGGTGGGGTTTGTTCTGGGACAAAGGAAGCTATGTGAAGGCCAGGAACAAGGAGTGAAATTTTAAGCATTGGATAAACATTTATTGAAAGAGCATACTGTATATCACACTGTGCTGATGCTTATTGTTCAAGCAAGAATTAAAACCTGTATACCTAATGCACATTTTATTAGGAGAGCCAGCCATCTAAAATAAACAAGAATAGGCGTGTAGAGGGAATCGGTTAATGTTATCCTAGCAGAGATAACAGGAGATAGGGACACCAAGGATCAGTTCACACAAGATTTTAACATTTGAACTAGATAGTGAAAGAGATAAAGGATTTTTTCCCCCTACAGATTTTTTAGAAATTACAGGTAAAGAGAGTTCTTAGCTGAGGAAATAATATATGCAAAGTCAATGATAGCTGCCTGGCATAATGAGAAAAAAAGGAGAAAATAAAAGGACTAGAGTATAAAGTAAATGGGAAAGATGTGTATGTGATGAGGTTAGAGAAGATAGGCTGAAGCCATATTATAAAGAACTTTTTGGACTTAACTAAGTAAATGGTGGGGATCTAATAGAAGTTTTTGAATTGAGTAGTGACATAGTCACATTTGTTTTATTGAACTAAGACTTGAATGACATTAGAATTCATTGTATTTTGTTGGTGTTGAGGTACCAATAATGGCTTTGATCTTAGTAATGAATATTACAAACTAAGGAGTACTTGTAGCATTTTATCTAGCCTGCTTGCCTCAAAGCTATTTCAGTTCTAATAGGGAACGTGTGAGTCTGGCCCTCAGCTCTTAGTTAACCTAGGAATTAAGAAACTAGAGTCAGAGTTACACTTAAACTAGAAGTTCAAGACATTAAAGAAAGGTAGTCAGGAAATGTTGACTAAATGAAATGATAACTTCAAGGGGAAGCCCCTGGTATGGGTTTCAGGCTTGATTCCATTTAAGCCTTCCTAAACTATCCCGTGTACTGCTGGGGCATACCTGTACTATATAGAGTGGCAGAACATTGAGTATGGTGGGCTTATTCTTCCCAGTAAAGAACTAGGGTTGAGGAAAGTTACTTTTGGTCAAATAAACCCGTTTAGGGTTCAGTGGGATTGTGTGGGGGATGTCTGAAGTTCTTCCCTGGTGAATTTGTTCCCTTTGTTTCCTCCCTTTCATTTCTCTTCTCATTCACATAGCCACATTTCCCTTCTGTCCTCCTCCTTCCCCTGCTAAATGTTTTTGACATGCTTTATCTCCTCTTTACTGTATAAGTAGAAAAAAAAAGAGAACTAGCTACAAGTTAAATTCTAAGGGTTGTCAGATAAATAGGCACAAGCCTTTCAGTTTCCTGTCTGTGTTGTGTCCAACAGACAGATGTGCCACCCGTCGGTGTAGAGAGCGTTGTCCCCACCCACCAAGAGGAAACGTGTCGGAGTAATGCGAGTCCATTTTCTTTCAGCTGGTCTACCGATGCACAGCAACCAGCCAATCCTGCTGTCTCAAGGTTATCCGTACCTCAATGTCAGTTACATTCAGCAGAAAAAGTGACATTTAATGGAAAGCAAAACAAATCAGGTCCTGATTTAAAATTTTAACACGTTTAGATAGCTTATTTAAATTCTAAGACTGTTTTTAAAGACTGTATTATTTGTATATAAATATGAACTATAGTTTTTACTGGTATCACCAAATTGAGTGATACAAATTTCATCTATTTTATTACCCTATTTTTAAGGGAATTTTATGTTTTGTTTAATCTTGATGAATTGTATAAAGAGAGAATTTAAAAATTACATTCTTTATTTTCTATTAGCTGTATTCATACTTTGGTTGCTTCAGACTTTATATATATTGTTCTTAAGAATTAGGAAAAACTTTCATGTGTTTTAAATTTGTCACTTCTATTCTTTACAGAACCTTGTAGTGCCAAAAACTTTTTAAAAGGTAAAAAAAAAATAATAATAAAACTACAACGTGAGGATTCAGAATTTTTTTTCTTTTACATTCTTGTCTATTGAAAGTACTCAAACTTGAACAGAAAGTTGCTTTTGTCTGTATTTGAAGTAATTCTATTTTAAGTTAATAAATCTTTTTGACAAGAGTCAAATTTGGTTAATTCATATGGTTGGTAGATCATGGAAATACAATGCAGCAATTAGGACATTGGTTTTATTCTCCATGAATAGAGTATTCTAAATTACAGACTTAGTTTTAGAGATCTAAGGATCTTTTTTTTGTCCTTTATTTTACTGGATCTTCACAGCACCCAATGAACTTGACAGAGACATATGCTGTCTC
>RCUC01106531.1:0-11834 GCA_003697995.1 Taxidea taxus jeffersonii
CAGAACCATGGAGTGTGTGCTGGGCATTGTCCTAACTAGAGAGGGGAGGCTGGGGCAGATGGCCAAGGAGTCCTGTCTCCTTGGAGGCTTCAACTATTTAACCCTTCGTCCTTCAGGTCCTGCCTAGCACAGCTAGCTGAGTGACCTTCTTCAGCTTCAGAGGAGGCCCTGAGGTAGCTAAGGGCTGCCTCCTTTTTGGTACAATGCCCCACAGGTCACAAGATCTGCTACACTGAGCATGTTTGTGCTTTCTCCATGCAACTAGATTGCAAGCTCCTTGAGTGCAAAGATCCTAAAAGTGGAATGAAAATGATGCAAACGGCTTCAGTCGTAAATGAATATGATCTTGGCTAAAAAACTTTGAGATCGTTTGCTTTTTGTTGTTTTAGCTTGATGGCATTTTACCAATGCATTTCCCCTATGCTCTCATCAAAATATAAAACCTTTCGGCCCTTTATATGGCAAAGACATCAGATCAAGAAATAGTAGAAGAAAAGCAACTGTTTCCTTTTTGTCTGTGAGGCAACGGCTCACATTGAGCTGTGTGTGTGGCCGTGTTAGGGCTGTAATAATACAGAAAGAGAAGTGGGGAAATCTTACTTTGGTCTATCAGATCCTTGTTAACTCTCACTCTGCTCATCCTTCAATAAGCAGGGTCAGACAAGAGGGCCAAGTGACCTTGGGCAAGTCACTTCCCCTCACTGAGCCTCAACTTCCCCACCTGTAAGGCTGAGACAGTAACTGTGCTGACATCACAGGGATAGCATTGGCATTAAACATGCTGGTGTTTGAAAAGATGGTTGGTAAACTGTAAGAAGGTAGTATTCAAATATCGAGCGTGACGGCAGCAGGCCTGGCTAAGGGTAACCTCTCTCTGTAACAAGCCTTCGTATACTCGGCCAGGGGGAGCACCTCCTGCTCTGAAAGATCCAACTCAGGTTTTATACCACCGAAGGCTAGGTGTCCCATACTGCCTGCTACTATTAGCGACATAGGCACCATGTGTCTTTCTTGGGGTCCCGTGCTGTCCCCCAGTATACTGTGCACTTTGACAGTCCACTGAAAGGGTTTCAACTTCTCCCCGGGGAAAGCTCAGCTCCTCAGCAGGCCCCTGACTTCCGAGGTTGCAGCATGCCTCCCCACCTTGACTTTCTCCCTCTGACTCGCAGTCCAGAGTCAGCTTTGATCCACTCTTCCATGAAACACTTCTCAGTCTTCCACATCCATGCATTTCATAAGGTTTGTTGTTGTTGTTTTGTTTTTCTGGTTTGGAGTACCTACTAAGTGCCAGGACCGTGTAAGGTATAAGGAGCACAATGGCAAACCTATCAGACTTGGTCTATCCCCTCATGGATCCAGAGACCTTATTCATGATAATGGTCTGGAACTTAGACAATTTGCCTTGTGAGTTTTTCCTTTATGGTTATTTCATGCACGTACCTTGTACAGACTCATCGTGAAAGCTAGATGGGAGTAAGGCTTTTTTTTGGTAACTCCCCACTCAAGCAAAACAGTATGTGTGTAGCATATCTGTCAAAATATTTTGTGCCTCCTCTCTTAGCTGTAAGGCAAAGAAAGACACGGGGAAAGTCCCCAAACTATGGTACATGTTCAACACAATGATCAATTACAAAAATTTTAAAAGCACAAACATACCTTGATACAGATATGACTGACTGAAAAAAAAAAACAGTTTGGTTCAAAGCTCCTAGACAAGCATAAGTTAATGCAATTTCCTTTAGAGATGTTCCCTTTTGAAAAATATGCTGGTACAATAAGCTTCTGGAAGCTGAGACAGATGTGGGTTTCCAGTTTGAGGGGTGAGAAGTGTGTGATTCTTGTATTAATGAAAATCAGATGCCACCTTGTGGCCAGAAATAAAAACTCAAGAATTCAGTTGGGCAAAAGAATTGATTGCTCTGGGAATCAAATATAGAATTGCCTTCCCCAAGTAATCTGCTCCATCATCATAGGGATAGTGTATTCTCACATTAAACTTCTTTGCTGTAATCCATGAGGTCCTACATCCACAATTCTTAATTCATACACACCTGACAATTAACAATCCTCCTCAAGCCCCCCTTAGCCTGTTCTAATCTATGGGGCTGGCTGTCACCTCACCCAAAATCCAGTGTTGATAAACCCTTGATAAACTCCAGGGAAATTTTGGTATCTGAAGAGTAAAGATAACATAGAAGTTATTTGCAAGTATATTAGGTGAAAGAATTTCCTTTTGTGAGAAAATAAAATTTCAGTAACAAGGGAATGGATGCTTTGCTTAAAGTTGTCTACAAAAGAAGTAATTTTTAAGATATTTTATAATTTGTAACACTTACATTTTGCATTATTTCATAAATTAAATATTTTATTTTGTGGTACTATTTTAAATTGTTTTTCTTTTATAAAATTGATAATTTGTGATGTTTTTTAGCCATGTGATAAGTGGCCAATTTTGAAAGCATCGCAAAGTTCAGAATTTCCCTCAAACCAAGAGTTACTCAATAGAAAAAAAAATCAAGATAAACATAATCATGTCTCATTGCAGATGTTACCATTTGGATGATTTTTTTTAAGTTTAGAAATGCATCAATTATAAGACAGAGACTGTCAGAGTAGATCCAAAAACAAGCCTCGGTGATATTTTGTCTACAAGAAACGCACTTTAACATATAAAGACACATATAGATTAAAAGTAAATGGATTGAGGGCACCTGGATGGCTCAGTTGTTTAAGCATCTGCCTTTAGCTCAGGTCATGTTCCTGAGGTTCTGGGATCAAGCCCTGCATGGAGCTTGCTTCTCCTTCTCCCTCTGTCTGCCACTCCCCCTGCTTGTGCATGCACACTTTCTCTCTCTGTGTGCCAAATAAACAAATAAAATCTTTTTAGAAAAATAAATGGATGGAGAAAATATTCCACACAAAGTTAATCAAAAGAATAAAGAAGTAGCTATGTTAATCTCAGACAGGACTTCAGAACAAAGGAAGTTTTCAGGCATAAAGAGAGGCATTACATAATGATTAAGGGATCAATTTTCAAGAAGAGAAAAGAATCTTTAATGTATATGTACCTAACAACAGGGCATCAAAGTACATAAGGCAGAAACTGATAAACTGCAAGGACAGATAGATGAATCTCCTATTATAGTTGAAGACTTCAATGCCCCTAGACCCAGCGGGGCACTTGGGTGGCTCAGTGGGTTAAGCCTCAGCCTTAGCCTTGGGTTATGATCTCAGGGTCCTGGGATGGAGTCCCTCATGGGGCTCTCTGCTTGACAGGGAGCCTGCTTCCTCCTCTCTCTCTCTCTCTCTGCCTGCCTCTCTCTCTGCCTACTTGTGATCTCTCTCTGTCAAATAAGTAAATAGAATCTTAGAAAGAAAGAAAGAGAGAAAGAATGAAAGAGATCCAGCAAGCAGAAAATCAGTAGGGAGATAATTGAACTCAATAGCTCCATCAATCAACTGGATATAATGGATATCTATAGACTATTTCATCCAACAACAATAGAGTACACATTCTTCTCAAGTCCACATAGAACATTTACCTAAGGTAGAACACATTCTGGGCCATAAAGTACACTTTCATAGAATTGTAAGAATAGAAGTCATACAATGTCTGTTTTTAGACCACAGTGGAATTACACTAGAAATCAATGACAGAAAGATAGCTGGAAAAGACTTGGAATTTAGACACACACTTCTAAATAACATATGTGCCAAAGAAGAAATTCAAGAAAAATTCTAAAATATTTTGAACTAAATGAAAATTAAAACTAAAATAATTTATCAAAATTTGTGAGATGAAGTTTAAAAAGATCCCTAATGGGATGCAGCAAAAGAAGTGTTTAGAGGGAAATTTATAGCACTGAATGCATCTATTAGAAATGAACAAAAATCTGAAATCAATCATCAAAGTTTCTACCTTAGGAAACTAGAAAAGTAAAAGGAAATTAAATCCAAAATAAGCAAAAGAAAATAAATAATAAAAATTAGAGCAGAATTCGATAAAATTGAGAACAAATTGATAGATAAAAATCAAACTAAAGGCTAGTTTTTTGGAAATTGTTGAGTGTCTAACCAGGCTAAGAAAAACATTAATATCATAAATGAAAGAAGGGACATCACTACAGATCCCGCGGATATTAAAAGAACAATAAAGCATTACTATGAGAAACTAATGTCCATAAATTTGATAACCTAGATAAAATAGGCCATTTCCTTGAAAAACACAATCTGCCAAAACTCACGCAAGAAGAAATAGACAATTTCAATAGGCCTATACCTATCAAAGAAATTAAATCAATAATTAATAACCTTCCAAAACAGAAGACACCAGATCCAGATGGGTTTATTGGTGAATTCTACCAAATATTTAGGGAGAAATTATACCAGTTCTCTATAATCTCTCCTAGAAGATAGAAGCTGAGGGAATTCTCCTTAATTTATTCTGTGAGGCCAGTGTTACCCTAATACTAAAACCAGACAAAGACATCACAAGAAAAGAAAAACCACAGACTAATGTCTCTCATGAACATAGATTCAAAATCCTCAACAAAAGATTAACACATAAAATCCAACAATTTATAAAAGAATTATAAACCACGACAAGTTGGGATTTATCCCAGGTATGCAGAGCTGGTCAACATTTGAAAATCAATTAACATAATGCATCACATCATCAGGCTAAAAAAGAAAAATCACACTAACACATCAATAGATGCAGAAAAACCATTTGACAAAATCCAGTACCTATTCATAATAAAAACTCTCAGTAAACAAGGAATAGAGGGGAATTTCCTCCACTTGATAAAGAATATCTACAAAAAAACCTATGGCTAACGTCATAATTAATGGTGAGAAATTTGAAGCTTTCCCAGTGAGATAAGGATCAATGCAAAGATATCCCCTACCACTCTTTTTCAACATTGTGCTGGTAGTCTTAGCTAATGCAATAAAATAAGAAAAATAAATAAAAACTACACACACGAGGAAGGAAGGAATAAAACTGTCTCCCTTCACAGATGACATTATTGTCTTTGCAAAAAATCTGAAAGAATTTATTTTTTTTAATTCCTGGAACTAAAAAGTGATAGCAAGTTTTCAGGATATATGGTTAGTATACAAAAGCCAATTGCCTTCTTATATTACCAGCAATGAACAAATGGAATTTGAAATTCAAAATGCAGTATCATTTACACTAGCAACTCCAAAAATGAAATAGTTGGGTTTAAATCTAATAAAATATGTACAAGATCTATATGAGGAAAACTGCAAAAGTCTGATGAAAGATATCAGAGAAGAACTGAATAAATGGAAGGATATTCTATGTGCATGGATAGGGCGATTCAGTGCTGTCAAGATGCCAGCTCTTAAACTTGATCTATAGATTCAACACAATTTCAATCAAAATCCCAAGAAGTTATTTTGTGATATCAACAAACTTATTCTGAAGTTTATATGGAGAGGCAAAAACCCAGAATAGTCAATTCAATATTAAAGGAGAAGAAAGAACAAAGTCAAATAACTGACACTACTTGACCTCAAGATTTACTATAAAGCTATAGTAAACAAGACAGTGTGGTATTGATGAAAGAATAGACAAATAGATCAATGGAATGGAATAGAGCCCAGAAATAGATCCACATAAATATAGTCAACTGATCTTCGACAAAAGAGAAAAGACAACACAATGAAGAAAAGATAGTCTTTTTAACAATAGTACTGAAACAACTGGACATCCCTAGGTTAAAAAAATTTAATCTAGACACAGACTCTACACTCTTCACAAAAATTAACTCAAAATGGATCACAGGTTTAAATGTAGTATGCAGGAGAAAACCTACATGACCTTGGGTTTGATGATGACTTTTTAGACAGGACACCAAAGGCATGATCCATGAAAGAAATACCTGATAATCTAGACTTTATTAAAATTGAAAATGTCTGCTCTGCAAAGGATGCTGTCATGAGAACGAAAAGACTAGTCATGGAGTGGGAGAAAATATTTCAAAAGACATCCGATAAAGGACTGTTATTCAAAATATACAAAGCATTCTTTTTTTTTTTAAGACTTTATTTATTTATTTGACAGACAGAGATCACAAGTAGGCAGAGAGGCAGGCAGAGAGAGAGGAGGAAGCAGGCTCCCTGCCGAGCAGAGAGCCCAATGTGGGACTCCATCCCAGGACCCCGAGATCATGACCTGAGCTGAAGGCAGAGGCTTTAACCGACTGAGCCACCCAGGCACCCTATACAAAGCATTCTTAAACTCAACAATAAGAAAACAAACAACCCAATTAATAAATGGGTCAAACACCTTAACAGACACCTCACCAAAAAAGATATAAGGCAAATAAACATATGAAGACATGCTCCATATCATGTCATCAGAGAAATGCAAATTAAAACAGTGATGAGATACAAATACTCACCTACTAAAATGGCCTAAATCCAGAACACTCACAAGGATGTAAAGCAGCAGCAATTCTCCTTCATCAATGGGAATGCAAAATAGTACAGCCACGTTGGAGGACAGTTTGGTAGTTTCTTACAAAAAGAAACACACTCTGACCAAACCACCCAATCATGTTCTTTTCAAACCAAAGGACTTAAAAACTTTCAATGCAGAAGTCTGCACATGGATGTTTATAACAGCTTTATCCTAGTTGCCAAAATTTGGAACCAAACAAGATGTCCTTCAGTAGGTGAATGGATGAATAAACTGTGGTACGTCCAGGCAATGGAATATTATACAGCGCTAAAAAGAATGAGCCAACAAGCCATGAAAAGACATAGAGGAACTTTAAATGTGTATTACCTAAGTGAAAGAAGCCTCTCTGAAAAGATTACATAATATATGATTCCAAGTATAGATGTTCTATAGAAGGTAAACTATGG
The DNA here is from genome assembly GCA_003697995.1 of Taxidea taxus jeffersonii. Classification (NCBI taxonomy): domain Eukaryota; kingdom Metazoa; phylum Chordata; class Mammalia; order Carnivora; family Mustelidae; genus Taxidea; species Taxidea taxus. Next base: position 6,895 of record RCUC01106531.1, read on the forward strand.
AAATAGTAAATAGATCAGTAGTTGCCCAGGGTTGGGGGAAGGGAAGATAAATAGGCAGAGCACACTGGATTTTTAAGTTAACAAAACTACCTGGTTTGATCCTAATAATAATTGACACATGTCATTATACATCTGTCCAAACCCATAGAATGTACATCACCAAGAATGAACCCTAACATAAACTATGGTCTTTGGGACAAATCAATGTGTCAGTGTAGGTTCATCATTTGTAACAAATGTACCACTCTGGTAGGATGTTAATAATGAGGGATGCTTGGGGCATCTGGGTGGCTCAGTCCATTAACTGTCAGCGTCCTTGGAAGGAGCAGTACATCGGGCTCCCTGCTCAACAGGGAGTCAGCTTCTCCCTCTGCTCCTCACCCCACCCCACTTGTGCACTTGCTTTCTCTCTCTCTCTCAAATAAAGAAAATATTTAAAAAAAAATAATGTGGGGCTATGCATATGTGGGGGAAGGAGGTATGGAAACTTTCTACCTACTTCACAATTTTACTGTGAACCTAAAACTATTCTAAAAAATCAAGTGTATGTACATATGTGGGTATGGGTATATATGTACATGCATGTATAATTTTAAGTTCAAACATATAGTCTCTACAATTAAAAAAAAAAGCCACAGAAAAAACACACTGTGTCTTCCTATAGTCACATACTAGGTGAAACTAAAGGCATTACTACTGTCACATTCTATAAGCTGCAGGCACGAGATACATTATGACCTGTTTTGTTTCAGGTTGTGGGAGCCTAGAGTTCAACACAGACAAATAGTCTGCACTCAGAATTTAGATAGTCATATAGGTAAACCAATTATTGAATTATAGTGGCACAGAGTTGTAGCAGTTAAAAGCATATTAAAGAGAAGGATATGAAATGAGCTTATACCCATCATTTGCCTATTCCAATTTCCTGGATTTTTGTGTTTTATTGTGTAGGAAATGAGAAGTGAATAGTAGTAAAGAGAAGTGATAGTGAGGGGTGCCTGGGTGGCTCAGTGGGTTAAAATCTCTGCCTTCAACTCAGGTTATGATCCCAGGGTCCTGGGATTGAGCCCTGCATTGGGCTCTCTGCTCAGCGGCGAGCCTGCTTCCACCTCTCTCTATGCCTGCCTCTCTGCCTACTTGTGATCTCTGCCTGTCAAATAAATAAAATCTGTAAAAAAAGAAAGAAAAGAAAAGTGATAGTGAATGATTCTTTATGGCAGGTGGGCTGAAAGGTCTATGAAGATTCTCTTTCCAATCTCATATTAAAAAAAAAGAATCACACTGTAATTATAGACATACAGAGGGGGTAGAGCCTATATTTTATATTTATAATATATATGTAATATATACCATAGATACACACTATATAGAGAAGTTACTGCAGCTGAAGGAACTGTTGTTATAGGACATCTGGCCCACCCCTTTCATTCTGCAGATGAGGACATTGTAGACCAGAGAGATTAAATGATATGCCCAAGACGACTCAGAATTTCTCAACTAGTTAATGAGCTCCAGGACTAGTGTCCAGGTCTTTGGACATGCTGACCCACCTGCTATGCACTCAATGGTTAAAATGGACAGAGCAAATAAATTACTTCATTATAGCAACAAATAAAAGTATTCATGTATTAGTATTCACTGTAAGATAGTTGTATGCTTTTCAAACCTGGTTTTTAGAAACTTGCTGATCTTAAAAACAAAAGACTTGTAGAGGCCAAGGTGGACATTCAAGATAGCATCAAGAAACAAAGATGTTGATCTGAGTCAAACCAACAAAAATGATCTCTTCAAAATAAGAAGCTGGTTCAGGCGAAGCCCAACAGTAAGAATCCAAGAACACCTGCATACTCGTGCTCTTGATATCCTAGCTCATCAGATGATCATGAGGCTTAGAACCTCAGGTTCCATTCTATGAGAAGGGTGTTTTTCTACCATGATGAATAATGGGCTTGGGGTCTGGTACCGTCTTTCCACCTAGAACATTCTTTTTTCCTGGCTGCTCCTTTCAGTATGTTGCCCTCTCAGTACAATTACCCATGACCCCCGTATAATTTACCCAGATTTCATTCATGTCATGAGCCTGAGGGGAGGCAAGCAAGGGGTTCAAATACTACACTTGGCTGTCAGACCCAGGATCCTGCCTGAAGACTGTGAATTGACCATGATGTTTCACTATTGTGGACATAAACTAAACCATGAGTAAGATCACTGGAAATGCTAGAGAATCAGGCAAGAACCAAAGGAAGCTGTTAACATTTGGGTCTTACCAGGCTCTAGACCAATGTTTTTTTCAGTCTCGGACCCACCACAGGTGAAATTTGGACGTTGCCTTGAATCTTCGAGTACTTTTTTTTTTTTTTGCCTAGGACTCTTGTTATTGTAAGTACTTACCCATTAACCTCATGAAGCCCAGTGCTCCAGGAAAAGGGCTTTATGGGTTTTTCACTGAAGTTTGCACATTGTCTTACTCCAGACTTTACACAGATGCAATTAGGGAAAGGGAGAAAGTGACTGAAATATTTCACTCACATGGTTGCACTATGCTCAAAATGTGACTCTTAGAATATGTATCTGTCATCTCTCAAGTCCAAGGCATCCACCAAGAGGATGTTCTCATCATTCAGCAGAAAGCCAGAACCTACTTCTACAAGTCCTCAACCTGATGAGAGCAAATGTTCCCAGTACTACTCTTCATTTCTTCATTTTAAGCTCCCTCTTCCTTAAAACGTGGCCACCACAAGGGCCACCGTGACACTAATGGGGAACGCAGACGTGCACCGTGCCTCCTTCTGTCGCTCTGGGCTTCATGAAGCTTCCATTGGGTTCTGCTTTTTAGTCAGAGCTGTCGTCCATGAGTCCTTCACAACAGCAGAAATTCACGAGGACTCCAAAGCAATGACAAGCTCCAATGGCTATGGGCCAAAGACAAAAACATTGCCAGTATCATCTGGAGCTGTACGTTTTCTTCCCACAGAGGAGTTTCAGGTAACAGTGACCATGGGTTGAGCTGTCCCTCTTAAGGTGGCACTTTGTCCCCCACCGGAGCTCCAGTGGTTCTCCCCAGGTGCCCCAGCTACGTAGAAAATGAAAGATCATGGCTACCGTGGGTAAATAACATAAGCAAAGAGCTTCCTAATGAGTCCGTATCAACAGAAAACCGGAATTCTAAAGTATCCTCTAGTAGCCACACATTCACCAAAGAAAGCTCTCATGTTCCCCCAAATAATATTATTTTCAGGAGGCAAGGCTAGAGAAGTAAGTTTGGAAGTATTCTCAAATTGTATAAATGTAAAGGAGATTCTAAATTTTAAATATGGTATCCAGCTGAAGACCCCTCATGAAATTTCTTCCCTTCCCGCTAAACTACTGGGATAGCCAGGATATTCTACAAATCCTTTACTTCTGGATAGATCTCCAGTTGGTTTCCAGCTTTTGGCTTTCACGGACAATCCTGGGATGCACATTTCTGAGTACTTTTCTAATTATCACCTTAGGAGGCTATGGGAATATTACCTCCAATACATTAATAATGGCGCTGGGAGGGAAAGCAGCTGAATGTGGCAAAGGTGGGATTTAGAAGGGACCTAGAAAAGACAAAAATCAGGGGTGGGGTGGGAAACAAGCCAGGGACAAAGAGGACAAGAGCAAGGAGAAAAATCTGGGAATTTAAAAAGTGGCTTATGTTTTTCCACTATGCATAAGCAGGTCGAACTGATGATGCCTCCTCCTTCAGAAAAGCCTCAGCTCTTGGCAACTTTCATGGTTTTCCGGCCACTCCAGTGTCTCCCAGTTCCTATTTCTCTCATTATTAAAGATGAGCAGTCCACAAGGTTCCTCTTGTCTCTTGGGGCTCTCATCTGCATGAACAGCTTTTGCCATCACACTCCTTCAGATAACGGTCAAATCCTGAGCCCCAGTTCCAGCTTTGCTCCTGAGCACCAACTGTGATTCCTTCTGGGTAGATCTCTCCTCCTTGGATATCCCACAGGCATTCCAAACTCAACGGGACTTCAGAAGTTTGCAAAATACAACTAAAAAGGATTGCTCTTATGCAGAAGGAGGGAACTGTAGGTGGGTGGATGGGGGGCTGTGGAGAAAGAATGAACGAACAGCAGTTTCTGTTCTCATGGGGCACAGATCCTGGACAAATGGCATCAAAATGCAAACTGAGGTAGGCTCCAGTGGCTCTAGGCCAGGTACTGATGAGGAGAGAGAGAGAGAGATCACATGTGATATGAGAATCGGGAAGAACTTTGCAATGGAGTAGTATATACCATCCTCAGGGCACCTTACAGATGGAACTTTGGGGGTGGCTGGGTGGCTCAGTCAGTTAAGCAACTGCCTTCAGCTCAGGCCATAATCCTGGGGTCCTGGCATGGAGCCCCACATTGGGCTCCCTGCTCAGTGGGGAGCCTGCTTCTCCCTCTCTCTCTGCCTCTCCCCCTGCTTGTGCATGTGTTTTCTCTCTCTCTCTCTCTCTCTCAAATAAATAAATAAATCTTAAAAAAAAAAAAAAAAAAGATGGGACTTTGATGGGCGGAGAGGGGAGGTGGGGCAGAAGTAGGAGAGGGAGGAGGACATTCCAGTGGAAACAAAGATCTGGATAGCCAAACTAATGGAAAGAGCCCAGATGTCCATTGACAGATGACTGGATCAAGAAAATGTGGTGTGTATATATACAATGGAATATTACTCAGCCATCAAAAACATGAAATCTTACCATTTTCAATGATGTGGATGGAACTAGAGGGTATTATGCTAAATGAAATAAATCAATCAGAGAAAGACAATTATATGATTTCATTCATATGTGAAATTTAAGAAACAAAATAGAGGATCATAGGGGAAGGGAAGGAAAAATAAAACAAGACAAAATCAGAGAGGGAGACAAACATAAGAGACTCTTAACTGTAGGGAACAAAATGAGGGTTGTGGAGGGG
>RCUC01106533.1:0-10020 GCA_003697995.1 Taxidea taxus jeffersonii
GAACCTATTCCCATACCTTCTGAGTTTGTGAAAAAATTTAACCTTCCTATGTAAATATGATCCCTCATGTATAGGTTGTGAACATTTACACTTTTCTGCACTAACAGGGCAAAGACATTTGGAACTGGAGAGCTTCAGTAATCAGGGCAGGAAAGATGTGCTTATGGTACCCTAACACAACTGTATGAAACAAATGTAAATGTGCTGAGGGTAGTTTCGGGTAAGTGGATCCTGATAGTAGAACCTGATCGAGCCTTACATTGGATGCATATGAGAAGTATGTTTTAGAAGAAGTGGCTATACAATGAAGATAAGAGTCAAATGACAGTAAGAACCAGAATGAATATAGGGATAATCTAAGGGGAAGTTTTTTAAAAAATGAAAAAAGATGCAACTGTAAGATAAGTGTGCTCATAAATAAAAATGCATATAGCTTGAATAAATAGGTTGAAAGGTAAAACAGATGGGGAGGTTGGATGGGAGGGCTGGCTAAGTACTGTGAAGGAGCTGTTTGAATAATTGGTAGGAGGGTGAAAGATAATTGGAAAGGAGAAACGTGATTTAGGGTTGCTCTAACAGCATAATTTAACTAATAATGATGGAAAGATTATGAGTATATCCATTTATTATGCAATCAAATGATAATAATTTTGTAGCCACTCAGACATTACTGTTCAAAATGCTAATGCTGATGTTATTTTTTTAATCCAATCATATCTGTTGTGGTGTATACATAATTATTTTGAAATTTAAGTATAGAAGTAGGTTTTATGTGAGACTTGTTCCCAATTGGAGAACATGAGACATTCACTTGTAAATGTTGGAATCAAATAGACTTCTTATTTAACTTTAAATATTTCAAGGACTAAGATGATAACCATAACATAAAAAGTATAAATGCTGACTTAGAATTATATAATGTATGAAATATTGGTATTTTACCTGATTTACATAGTCTTACCTTGATAAATCAGTAGTTCATCTGGTATTCATTCTATCCTACTACACATCCAAGGAACTCCACTGGGTACAAGATAAGTGTGTGATGTCATTTTAAATGTCTTAATAGAATTTACTCATGATATTACATGATTCAAAAATCAACTTATTATTTTACCATTAGTCAAGTTTATGTGACATAATTCAGAAGAAATTATAATGTTTGATGTTATTTGGAAAGATTTATGAAGAATAGCTACTTATCAGTTTTCATGATGTCATAATCTGATAGTCTTCATGATGTTTTGAGAATACTTTTAAAATATACATTTGGGGGGGAGGGGGGTTGGGAGAGGGTGGTGGGGTTACATTATATGTTTAAATAAAAAAAATGCTTAAATTAAAAAAAATATATATATATATACATTTGGGGCACCTGGATGGCTCAGTGGGTTAAAGCCTCTGCCTTCAGCTCAGGTCATGATCCCAGGGTCCTGGGATCCAGCCCCACATTGGGCTCTGCTCCTCGGAGAGCCTGCTTCCTCCTCTCTCTCTGCCTGCCTCTCTGCCTACTTGTGATCTCTGTCTGTCAACTAAATAAATAAAATCTTTAAAAAATATATATTTAACTGCATTAAGTAGTGAGTGTATTCTTAGGTTGACAAGAATGTCAGCAAAGCAAATGAAGAAAAAGGTCTATTGCATTAATTAGCATCCTATTGAAGTATAAGTTTAATTTTTATATTGTTGGATTCACTTAATGGTTTCTTTATTGATCCAATTAAATGTATATATAAATTACTTCATAAATAAATAAAACTGATACAACTTACAAATAAAGCACAAAGTCAGTTTGTTAATTTTCTTAGAAGCCCTATCATACTTTCTACAGAGAAATCATCACTCAGAAATTATGAGATCCTTAGGGACAGATCTAGAGCAAAACATCTTTTGTATATTTTGTCAACTTTAATACTCATTGGCTTCTATTGGCTTCTTTTAAAAACCTCTCTTTCATTTTAGATGCATATATTGCTAAAAAATCTTTATAAATCTCCATGGCAAAAATCAGAATATAAAACTATGTTGACTCATTAGAGTATGCACAGTCTTCAGGAAGCACTTAAGCACCTACTGCAGGCCAGGCACTACCAGAAACTGGGAATATAGGAGGGACCTAGAGAGACTCGTCCATGCTGTGAGGGAGTTTACATTCTGCTGGGAAGAGAAAGCCAGTGAACAAACAAATAAATGATAACAAACAGATGGATGACAGGAGATATCAGTGACTTAAAGTCTGAGAGATTACCTCTGGTTTATAGTGTTGTGTCTTCCAGGACGTGACATCTAATTTGAATTCCAAATGGTCAGAAGAAGCCAATGCAAAGAAGTAAATCAAGCCACTAAATTCAATTCACCAAAAGCCAATTCTCAGGCTAATTTACATATTGAAAGGAAGTAGAAAAATGAAAATGTTGGTAGAATTATGGTACATCTCCTCAGAACACACACACACACACACACACACCACTTTTTGAATTATATTATTGTTGCTGCCAAAACTGTGAAAAAAACTTAAATTCTGTCCTAAGTGTAAGATCTATTCCTGATTCTGAGTGGTAGTGAGATGGAGGTAACTTTCATACCACTATATCTTTTCTGTTTTAACCTGTGTCTATTAGGCTTAAACCAAGCCATATAAACAAGGTAATAATGGAATTTCCAAGGAAGATGAAGGAAAAATGTTGTAGATATGTAGTTTTTTATGTTAAATTAAGAAAAGAGGAAAAACTACTGTTTTTATAACATAAACTATAAAAATAAAGCTTGACTAAATCTTGAATAATGAGTCTATGTAAGTGATAAACTTATCAGAATCTTAGAGGCAAAAAGAAGATTTTCATAAATAGCAGAAGAGGATATACATGGGTTTCAAAAGTTTGAGAACCATGGCCTGAAGTGCTTCCCCAAAACTACCCTTTTGTCACTTTAAGAAACTTTTCAAGGGTCTTAAAATTATGCAACTCTGTTTTAGCAAATAATTCTCAGTAAATTAACAAAATGGCTATTGATTTATGTACAGATATAGTTATCTTAGATTTATTTGTAGTTGTGAAAATTCAGCAGAAAATCATGTTCACAAAGGGAAGTAAATAAATTATAGATATAGATATATCCCCTAAAATTCTATCCAGCCATTGAAAGTCATATTTTGGAAAAGTATTTAATGCTATAGTCAAATGCTCAGGATGAAAATAAAGTGGTAATGATTCAACATTTAAAGGAAAAGATGCATTTATAACATGGAAAAAACTTGGAATCAGTGCAACTTTGGAGAGCAATTTGGCAGTATCTGAAAAGTTGAGAATGTACAGACGCTACAACCTAACATTAATATGATAAATATGCCAGGAGATGAATAGTTCTATAATCATATGATACAATACCATTCAGATGTTAAAAATTAACAAATTGGACCTATATATCTGCAACAGAGATAGATCTGTGTATCTCAACGGAGATAGCTCTCAATGTTGAATTTTAAAAAGCAAGTTGCAGAATGATATATATGTGTAATAGTGTTTATGTAAAATTTTAAAACACATATAACAACACCAAAAATTGTTTATATTGAGTATACAAATAGGGGATAAACCTATAAAAGCATACCTGGAAGAATGAGGACTGGAATCATGATGGTGGTTGCCTTAAGATAGAAGAGAAGGAAATAGGACTAAAAAAAGATGGGGTGGGAGAGGGAGATAGTATTTAACTCTATCTGTAATAGTACTTTGTTTTTAAAAATAAGCAGAACTGACAAATGCTTTCATTGTGAATTTGGAGTGGTGGTTTATTGTTTGTTATTATAAATTCTTTTTTAAATTGTGCTTTTAAGACGTTCTAAAAACAATGATTAAAGTACATTCAGGTTTGCAGTGGTGGTTATTCTACAATGAGATTACAGTTCAATTTTCATTTTCACCTTCAAACATCTCTGAATTTTCCAAATTCACAAAATGAATGTTGAGAAAATCAGGGCCACATACAGATAAATAAATGATAACTGTGTAGTTTCTGGACCTTGGCTCTGTGAGGAGTCCCTAAGGCTCTTGCAACTGACCTGCTTCTAGAAGGCCCAAGTATCAGCAAAAAAGGATGACCTCTCCTGGGGCCAAAAGGGAATAGAGGACTGGCTGCCTGCATAGTGTGGAGATATAGGATGGCTGTGTCCTGGGAAGGAGGGAGAGGCATTAGCCAGTTGATCTCAAACTTGAGCATGCATCAGAATCACCCAGAGGCTTCTTAAAGAACAGAGTGGCCCCCAGAGTTTCCAATTCATTAAGTCTGGGGCCAGGCCTGTGCATTTGTATTTCTGACAAGTTCCTGGGCATTATTGACAATAATGATGTTTATCCCAGGACCACACTTTGAGAACTGCTGGTCTAAGCAAAACCCAGCCATCAGATATTTGTATTTCTCATTACTGAAATATGAGACATTTGGCAGGAATCAATCCAATGTTACTCTCTGGCAGGTCCACAAATTACTTAATGGAGAGAGCCAGCCTGCCTGAGGGAAGTTGGAATCACATGCAAGAGCAGACAAACAAACAAACAAACAAAACAAAAGAAAGAAAAAAGAAGGAAGGAAGGAAGGAAGGAAGGAAGGAAGGAAGGAAGGAAGGAAGGAAGGAAGGAAGGAAGGAAGGGGGGAAAAAAGGAAAGAAAATAGGCCTCAAATGATCAAAAAGCTCAAAAATAGGGAGAATGAGAGCCAATCCAATCTAATGATCACCAACTTTTTCTTTTTATTGGGAAAGCAAGGTAATAAAATAAGCATGAAAAAGGACTGTTAAAAGAACAGGTTCAATAATCAGGGTCTGTTACTATTTGACAAAACTGGGCGTCCAGGATGGCACAAAATTCATGTCTCTTTCCCATCTTTCAGTAGCGCTGGGAACTCCACTGGGTAGGACTGACCCTTCCTTGTTCTCTCCATCCTTTCTCATCCTTCCTCCCTCTTTTCTTTATATTATTCCACACTGAACAGCTCCTTACTGGCAAACATTACCCTGGGCTATGGATAAAGAGGTGCCTCCCATCTTTGTACTCCAGCCAAAGCATAGTACCCTGTACCTAGTAGCTGCTGACTATCAAATGAAACATGAATAAACACATACATTATCAGCAGGGGTCATGGTTAAAGGTACAAGGAATGGGAGACAAGTGGGTCATTTCTGTGAGAAGCATAGACACAGTGGAGTGGCCCCAGCAATGTTAACAGCTTGAGACACCATTGGGGATGATACTACTGGGCACTTTTCTTTATACCCCACATACTACTGGGCACTTTTCTTTATACCCCACAATTTTTTGCTACTTTTCCCATAGCTTGTTGATGTTTACAACACCCATGCACATGGTCTGTGACTTTCAGCTAAATGAGTATATGCTAAATTACAATACCTTTGCTCTGCCTCAGAGCCCAGGCTACAAATAGAGCATATGCATGAATACATGAAGCCTTTTAGTGTAAGACATTCTCCTGTTTTCTCAATAAAGACAGTCCCAAAAATGTTTGGGGCTAACTTAAATTGTAGGCTTTTAGGGATGTAGATAAACTAGTTATGTGTCTATTTACACTGTTTAATTTGTTAAGTTATACATATAGATTTTAAACATCTAAAATAGAAATCCTTTTATTGAAATTTTTTAAACAATTTTAATATTTTCATATGATTCTTGCATACTTTGACACAGTTTTCAAGAGTGTATCTTCTTCACCTTCAGTTAAGTTGAGTACAACATTTTTTGAATCTGTAGATGATGCTATCACTGGACATTTTTATCCCAAGCCATATGTCCCACTCATACAACACAACAAAAAAAAAATGATTTTTTTTCATTCATCCTTTAGTATAGGTTCATAAGTCCCACAATGTAGTTACACGCTACATATTAAATTGATTATAGAAAGGCTTGTATACCACCAGAAATAATGCTGGCAACTATTACATCACATTCTCCATTAGGATTAAGTACTAAATCTTTTAAAATTTTTATTTGCCATCTTTTTTTTAGTTAACATTTTCATTAAGATGACCTCTTTCAAGCTTTCCACAATAGCACTGATTGCTGTTGTCTCATGCCAGTGTATTTTCCCTAGGCAGCACCTTATGACTTAATAAAGGAATTAAGAGAGCACCCCATAATAGACAGGAATTTGCAAATCTTTACTATAAAGCAACTCCCACTCTTATATTCCAGAACAGTGGGAGGAATCTCTTGTACTTGGAAATGTGCTGTATATTTTCTTTTAATTTTTTCTTTAAAAAACACCTGTTCTTCTTGAGGCCAATGTGATGATTTGGAAAGAAAAGTAAATTTTAAGAGTGATAAAATGTAATTGGATTAATATAAAACTTTACAATTTTTAGAACATAAGAGGTGATAATAAGAGGTGATAGATATATTGTTATTGTAAGAAGGAGGTTGGTTGGGTGTGTGTGTGTGTGTGTGTGTGTGTGTGTGTGTGTGTGTGTGTGAAATGCCATGACGATGTATCTATCTCTAATAATTAGAAAGTTACATGTGGCAAAGAGCAAGCAAATTGGTTAACTAGAGTAAGGGGATCAAGTTGGAAGAAGAAAGCAAGACAATGTGATTGTGACATGTGATTTTGATGGCAGAGAACATCAAAGTGGTTTGGTGCACTTAGGAGTTTATTCTATTTTTAAACATGTGCAGCTTCTCAGTTTTCAGTATTAAATATAAAGTTTACACATTTACATATGTTTCAGGCTACCTTATTGGAATTGTGAAGACATGAAAACATCAGATGAACCAACCTACGACATCTTGGATTCAGATTGGAAGATGAAGAGAAAATTTAAAGAATGTGGCCTCTAAAGGCGGGTAGTACCTGGAAATATTAACTGACTCACACTGTAAAAATGAGACCGGTCTCCAGACCATAGAGGTTATTTTAGTCTGACATCAAGGTTCAAGACAAAATGTCGAACTAAAAACTTTACACTCCTCCCCTCCCCCAATTCAGGCAGGTACCAGCATTGGTGAATATGATTTTCCTTAGTCAGAAGCACTCATTTTTACCCATGTAGACCATCCTTAGGAATTAAATATTGTTTATTTAATGTAGATTATAATGGGAAACTGATTTTTTCCACAATGGCAGATTTCAAGGACTTGGTTCCAAACTGAGCAGAAGCTTCCCAATGCATTTTGTACAGTCTGGGAAAAACTGTGCTGCATTGGCCATTTTTGAAGGCCATCATGCCCTGTAATATAAGGATATCATCTTATTGCTGATATCTTTGGAGAGTCCCAAGCAGACACAGAAAATGAATGGAGGCAAGGACTGTGACGGAGGGGACAAAGATGGAGGTCTTCCAGCTATACAAGTTCCTGTGGGTTGGCAGCGTCGTGTGGATCAAAATGGAGTGCTTTATGTCAGGTGAGCTGCCTTATTACCTGTGTCACTCCCAAGTGTGCAGTACCAAAATTAGGGAAGTAGTGTCTGTTCCTTTGAGGAAACAGCATACCATCAGTGACAAGCACCTCACATAAATTTGAATAAATGACCTTTGTGCTAGAAATATTCGAGTGTTTTATTCTGTACTATTTTGCAATGTAAATTGCCTTAGGTTACAAGAGAGAATTTTTATGCATTACTTGTGTTTATATAAGGTGTCATTCTGCTTATCTCTGTGACAAGGATAAAGAAAAATATGAAGATTTCTAAAAGAAACATATAAGCATCATTACCACATTCACAGGAGAATGTAAAATACTAGACATAGACCTGATAGGTCTTGACAATATTTTCCTGTCCTTCTAGTGCGTCAGCTGGCTTTTCTGATGTAAGGTTGAGTGTTTTTATCTATAGGCAGTATCAGTTATGAGTCTTAATTCCTGATATTAATTAAAAATTAATTCCCTATTTTTTCTGTGCAGTTTTTAATCTATTCTATTGCATATAATAGTAAAAAAGAAAAAGTCATGATGGAGATGGCTCTTCATCTCACAAGTAAAAATCATACAAATAAAATGCAAATGCCTGCTCTTTTTAATTTTGGTGACATATATATTGTATACAGTAAGTCGAGTGGAATAACTGAACTGTTGACAAGAAGTTTCAGGGTTTTTTTAAACTGACCTATAACATTGTATTAGTTTTATTAGTACAAAAAAGTGATTCAATATTTGTATAATTATGAAATGATCACCTCAGTAAGTCTGGTTATCATCTATCATCATCCAAATTATTACATAATTACTGACTATTCCCTATGCTGTCCATTACATCCCTGTGTCTTTCTTATTTTATAAGTGGAAGATTGTACCTCTTAATCCCCTTCATGTATTTTGTCTGTCCTTACACCCATCTCCCCTTTATCAACCACCGGTTTGTTTTCTATATCTATAAGCCTATTTCTATTTTGTTTTGTTTATTCATTTATTTTGTTCTTTTGATTGCACATATAAGTAAAGTCATACAGTATTTGTCTTTCTCTGCCTGACATATTTTGCTTAGCGTACTACCCACTCCATTCATCCATGTTGTCACACATGGCAAGATCTTGTACTTTTTTTTATCACTGAGTAATATTCCAGTGTGTGTGTCTATGTGTGTGTACCATATGCCCTTTGTACGTTCATCTATCTATGAACATCTAGGGTGTTTCCATATCTTGGCTATTGCAAATAATGCTGTGATGAACATAGAAGTACAAATGTTTTTTTCAATCAGTGTTTTCATTTTCTTTGGTTAAATACCTAGAAGTGGAGTTACTGGATCAGATGGTATTTCTATTTTTAATTTTTTGTGGAAGCTCCATACTGTTTTCCAAACTTGCTGCTCCGGTTTACATTCATACCAACAATGCACAGGATTCCTTTTTCTCTACATCCTGACCAATGCTTGTTATTTCTTATCTTTTTAATGACAGCCATTTTGATACCTGTGAGGGGATATCTCATTGTGGCTTTGATTTGCATTTCCCTGATAATCAGTGATGTTGAGCATTTTTTCATGTGCCTGTTCGCCATCTCTATGTCTTCTTTGGAAAAATGTTCATTCAGGTCATCTGTACATTTTTAATCTGACTATTTTTGGGGTATTAAGTTCTTTGAGTTCTTTCTATATTTTAGATGTTAACCCCTTATTGGATATACCCTTTGTGAGTATCCTTTCTTATTCAGTAAGTTGTCTTTTTGTTTGTTGGTGGTTTATTTCAGTGTGTAAAAAGCTTTTTAGGTTGATATAGTCCCATTTGTTTATTTTTATTTTTGCTGTCCTTGCCTGAGGTGACAAATCAAAAAAAATATTGCTAAAATTGATGTTGAAGAGCTTACTGCTTATGTTTTAAGAGTTTTATGGTTTCAGATCTTACATTCAAGTCTTCGGTTTTGAGCTTATTTTTCTGTGTGGTGCAAGAAAGTGGTCCTGTTTCACTGTTTTGCATGTAGCTGTCTAATTTTCCTAGCAACACTTATTGAAGAGATTATCTTTTCCCCCATTGCATACTCTTGCCTCCTTTGTTGTAGATTAATTGACCATATAACCATGGGTTTATTTCTGGCCTCTCTATTCTGTTCCATTGACCTGCATTGACCTGTGTATCTGTTTTTGTGCTAGTACCATATTGTTTTGATTACAGTAGCTTTGTAGTATAGTTTGAGATGGGGATTGTGATTACCTCCAGCTTTGTTTTTCTTTCTCAAGATTGGATTTGGCTATTCAGGGTCTTTTCTCCTTTTTCATTTGTTATTCTGTTCATTTGGGTCCTCTCTCTTTTTTTTTCTTGATGAGTCTAGCTAAATGTTTTCTTTCTTTCTTTCTTTTTTTTTTTTTTTTAGATTTTATTTATTTATTTGACAGAGAGAGAGATCACAAGTAGGCAGAGAGGAAGGTAGAGAGGGGGGGGGAAACAGGTTCCCTGCTGGGCAGAGAGCCCGATGCGGGGCTCGATCCCAGGACTCTGGGATTATGACCTGAGCCAAAGGCAGAGGCTCAACCCACTGAGCCACCCAGGTGCCCCTAGCTAAATGTTTTCAATTT
>RCUC01106540.1:0-16837 GCA_003697995.1 Taxidea taxus jeffersonii
CACAATGCGGTATTTGTAGCATAGGCACAGCACTAGACAGCGCGTCTTTGGAACTTCTTCGTCTTGTGGAACTGAAACTTTGGACCTGTTGAACAGTGGTTCCCACTTCCCTCCACCCGCCAGCCCCTGGCAACCACCATGCTCAGTTTCCATTTGACTGCTTTAGGTACCTCCTGTAATTGGAATCCTGCAGCATTGTAATGTCCTCTGCGTTCATCCATGCTGTTGCCTGTGGCAGGATTTCCTTGTTTTGAAGGCTGAATAGTATCCTATTGGATGTTTCTACCACATTTTCTTTATCCACTCACCCACAGGTGGACATTTAGGTTGTTTCTATACCTTGGCTATTTTAAGTAACGCTACGGTGAACGTGGGGAGCAGATCTTTCTTTGAGAGCCTGATTTCAGCGTTTACTTTGATAAATACCCAGGAACAGGATTGCTGAGTCACATGGCAGTTTCATTTTTAATTTTTTAAGGAACCTCCCTACTGTTACAGACTTCTAAATGCTTTTTTTGCACACTTCCCATCTCATCATATAGAAGATTATGTGGAAGGCTCAATATTTAATAAAAGTAATTGTTTACTACTTCACCAAAAGCATACTTAAGCTGCAAGTGCATGCCAATAAAGAAAGAATACAGGAGCCATTAATACAGTTTGGTGCCACTGGTTTGATTCCCATGAAAGCACTTGATCACCTTAGCGCCATTAGGATAAATGTTAGCACAGTGGAAAGGCAAACAGCATGTTTGTATTATTATGAAAGCAATTTTGGCTTCATGGACCTGGTCCTTAGAAAAGGTCTTAGGGACCCTCGGAGGTTCATAGACTGCGCTGAGAAATAACGAACTACACTATACTATCCGCTTACCTTTCATAGCTGAGAAATCTGGGTCTTTGGAAGGAAAGGTGACTAGTACTAAGAGTAGAGAAGGTGTTGGTGGCAGCACTAAGATTTATGTCTGCTGAGTTCTACATTCCTGCATAGTACCAGGTCAACCTCTTTAAGTGAAGCATGGTAATTCAACAAGGATTTATTGATTTACTAAGAAAACAGAACACATTTGTCATTTTTACTAAAATAATCTGATTCCACTTGCAAAATAACTAGACATATTGGAGGATTAATATCAGATCCCTCTAAGCAGAGTAGAATTAAGTAACTCTTAGAAGATCCTGAAAAATCAAGCTTGTTTTAATTTTTTCTTCCTTTTACACATTTTGTGTCCCCAATCTACCATTGAGAAAGGTTTCTGAGCAAAAAACACTGTACCATTCCTATTTCTCAAGCATGGACCTTGGTGTTGAGGGCTGTTCATTGTAGCCATTATTCTTTAAAATGATTTCTAGGCTTATTGAGCATTTAAGAGCAGAACATCAGACCAAACCAGAGAAGGGCCTTGTGCTACCTTTCCCACGGTGGAAACAGAGAGTAGGCTCAGAGCTCAGAAATATTATTGCCTAAGGAAAAAGTATCAGTTTGATCGGAGTTTAAGAGATGGTTTAAGTGTGAGAAGGTCTGAGTTGGTATAGCAACAATTTCATAGTAGTTATGTTTTAGAATAGGTAAATAAAGGACAGAAAAATAAAGGACAGAAAAAAAGAGTGTAGCTTTTGAGAAAACAAAATATTAAAAATTGTCACAGGAAGTGATGAAATGTTTTACAAGTCCCCTAAAGGGAGGTGTGATGCCAAATCCATCCTGAACCTTGGGGTAAGGAAACCAAAGACTTTGAACATTGCTCAGTTTCATAGTCTCTGATCCTGGGTGTTGCTGGACCTTACAGTTTTCGTTTTGTTTGTTTGGTTTTTAATTTATGTGTCTTATACTACTTTTAGATGGTAACATTTTATTAGCACCCACCTAGGTGAGAAAAATATGACAGTTATTTCTTGAAACATGATACCTCTCTCCCAGGGTTCAAGGTCACTGTCCTAATCATCCATGCGTCAGTTTCATTTCTTGAGCACCTGCTGGAGGGAGGCAGCCTAGGCTCCCCTCTGGTGGAACCTGCATTTTAGAGGAGGGAAACAGACCACAAATAAAGCAGCAGCAGGAACAAGTGCCAAGGCCCCAGGAAGGAGCAGGGTGAAGGAGGAGGTCAGGGAAATGAAATGAGCTTAGAGAGGTGGGGCCCTTAGGCCAAGCAAAAAAATTGGAGTATTAAGCAGGGTAGAGGTATAATCTGATTTACATTTCTGAGAGATACCTTCAAGTACTGTCTAGACTAAAGAATGGAAATGTCACATGTGAAAACAGGGAGACCAGTTTGGAGATGAGGGTAATGCAGTCCAGGGAGGAGCTGCGGGCAGCAGGAACTAAGGTGGGGAGAAATGGAAGGATGGAAACTGTGTTTGGAGGGAGTGTTGACAAGCAGGGTTACATGTGGGTGTGGAGGAAAATAAAGGATCAAGGCTAAATTCTTTGGTATTGATTTTGAGCTTGAGCAGATCGGATGCCAGTCGTTGACCTGGGGAATCTAGGGGTTGAAGGAAGAATCCAGGTTTTGTTTAGAACGTGTTACATTTTGAGATGCTTATTAGACCCCCAAGTGGAGGCTGGGCGTGCTAGCCTGAAGCTCTGGGTAGAGATCAGGGCTTTTTGGCTAATAATGGAATTTGATGATATTGCACAGGAAGAGACTAGAAAGTGCAAGGAAGGGGTCTATTTGCCAACTAGCCTGTGAGAGTTTCATTATTCTAATACCAGGTACAGATATGCCAGGATACCAATTATATGCCCTGGAAACCTGTGCAAGAGTGGTGTCAGTGGGGCTCTGAAAATGTCATGGGGTAGAAATACCCCATGGGGCCGGCTGAGGAGAGAAGTTAAGGGCATGCGTAAGGAAATGGGAGGGTAGTAACTAGTGACAGATTTTTCAAGAAGTATTAACCACTGAGTGAATCAGAGAAATGGGGCTGTAGCTTGAGGACTGTTTGCAAGTGAAGGGATGTGATTTTTAAGATGAGAGGCTAGTCTAGAACAATGCTATTCAGACTGTCCTCAACTGAGCAGCCAAGTGTCTGTTAACAGCACAGAAGGAGCTGGGTGGGACGTCGCGAGGAGGAGTCTGGAAACGTACAACAGTTTTTATAGTACCTGAAACCTCCAAGCAGGTGATCATTTTTCTAATACTCATTTTGGTTGTACTTTTAAAATGTACTTTTAAAATTTAAAAAACAAATTGGTCCTTTCAACGCCCGCCCCCGCCCCCCGCCCAGACTCACAGAGTTTGAGAAGCTCCAGAACGTGTTTGATAGCTGATGATCTGTACTAGATCTAGTAGTAGAGCGAGCGAAATGGATGATTCAGGAGAGAGCGGGGACAGTGCCAGGAGCAGAATCCTTGGGAAGGGAAGAAAACTGAGACCCCAGGCATCAGTAGAGAGATTGGTCTTGGGCAGCAGCAGCGATATTTCCTCCTTGTCATTGGAAGGAAGTTAGAAAATAAGCTTACAGATGCAGGGGTAGGAGTACCATTGGTCCAGGAAAGGTGAGGGAGGCCCTTCCAGGTGTTTCTGTGCCGTCTTATCTGCACTGAATTGGACTGGCAACCAGGCAAACCCAAACTTTTCTCATATATACATGTGGTTTTAGTAAAATCCTCTCTCAGGCTACCGTATGAGAATCAGCACTGTATGATCACCAGACGGAATTCAGAACCATCTTCCTTTGTCTACATGGCCGCCCTTAAGATGATGTAGAGTTGATCCAGTACCCAAAAGGATGGGTTCCAAGTTTTACACATCGAGTGACTTTTCAGTAGGAAAGTAGCTTACTTTTTTTTTTTTTTTCCTGGCAAAAAGAACATGAGGTTTGCATCCAAAAGTATAAAATTATACTGGTGGCACACCACAGGTTAGATTTAAGGGGAAGCGAATTGATAAACAAATCGAACATGACCAGTCCGATAAGTATCATGATTTGCAATAATCGATCCTAGCAGTATGTTCCGGTTGGACTAAAAGGTCATGTGTTATCCAGAGCGTATTATGCTTAGCGAAATAAGTCAACTGGAGAAAGACAACTACCACATGATCTCCCTGATATGAGGAAGTGGAGATGCAACGGGGGTGGGAGTTAAGGTGGTAGGAAAAGTAAAAATGAAAGAAGATGGGATCGGGAGGGAGAAAAACCAAAAGAGACTCTTAATGTCATAAAACAAACTGAGGGGGGGGGGGGGAAGAGGGGTTGGGTGAGGGGGTGGGGTTACATCATATGTTTAAATAAAGCTTAAATAAAGTAAAAAAAAAAAAAAGTCATGTGTTATAGCCCATTTCCGTTAATTCATCAAGACATTCATTTAATACACTGGGATGAAAGCAGCATGGCCTTTCCCGAAGAGAGTAATCTTTGTAGACAGTAACAGTTGTGTGATATCCTACTCGAGCATGGTCTTAGCTTTGTGCTTCTAACAGAGCTTGAAGAGACTTTGTCTTCTGTGGAGGTGACAGAAATTATGTCAAGGACTTTGTGAGAGTGCTAGGCAATTGTAGAACTTTCCACATTTCACTCCTAAACTTAGAGGTTCAGGACAAGTTGAGTCCTGAGTTTAGAGAAGCCTTTATGGTATTTTTTTTTCTGTATTTGTGAAATATTTTTACATTAACTATGTGTTACTTTTCTAGTTTAAAAAATTTCTTTTTTTTTTAAAGATTTATTTATTTATTTATTTGACAGACAGAGATCACAAGTAGGCAGAGAGGCAGCAGAGAGAGAGAGGGAAGCAGGCTCCTGGCTGAGCAGAGAGCCTGATGCGGGGCTTGATCCCAGGACCCTGGGATCATGACCTGAGCCAAAGGCAGAGGCTTAACCCACTGAGCCACCCAGGTGCCCCTAAAAAATCTCTTCAAAGTGAAATAACTCAAAGACAAATACTGTGTATCACTTACATGTGGAATCCAAACAACAACAACAACATGAAAACTGTAGAAGCAGAGACTAGCATGGCAGTTACCAGGGGCTGAGGGGATGGGGAAGATAGAGATGTGTTGGTCACAGAGTACGAACTTCCCGCTGTAAGATGAAGAGGTTCTGGTGATCTAATGTACAGCATGGTGATTATAGTTAATAATACTGTATTGTATGCCTCAAAGTAGCTAAGAGAATAGCTTTAAAAAAAAAAAAAAAACAGACTGAATCAGAGCTTCTGAGTCACATACCCAGCTTTCCAATGAATCTAGCCGAGGGAAGACCCAACCTTAGAAAGATGATTTGTATAAGATTTATAATGTCTTTTAGTTTAGGTTTTATGTTGCATTTTTTAACAAGTTCTGTGTTTTCTAAACTTGAAACGCATACATTCAGGCAGTGTGCATCTTTTCACATTGATGAGTTTCAGTGAACCCAGAAGTCTACTTTATTCCAGGCACATTTCATTAGGACAAAAAATTAAGAGTTGTAAAAAAAAGAGAGAGAGAGAGAGAAAAGAGATGTCTGTTGTCTGTAGGCTTAATAGAGATAATCTATGCATGAAAATGTGTGAGATTTACAAAAGAAAGTTAATAATAATTTTCCAGAAAGGAAATATTTCAACCTAGATGATGCAAGATAATATATATTTTTTCACTCTTATCTCTTTGGATGAAAAATATATTATGTCTTATATTTTAGATAGAATTTTGAGATCCAGATTAAGATACCTGAGAAATTGACTTTTGGGGGTCTTCTGCATACACATCCATCTGGGGGCTCCCTGTGTCCCTCCCCTCATCAGCTTCCAAATCAAAGGCACTGGTGTTAGGAAAGAACAGTGACGTCCTATTTAGTGAGAAATGATTTGTTTAAATATAAACGATTTTAATTTGAAAAGTCTCTATGGTATATAAATGATATGTATCATTGTTTTCTGGTCAGAGATTCATAGAACAGCATTACAAAAATGTTTTGATATTCTATCTTGAGGATTTTGTATTTGTAACTCTTCCTAGTTCACAGGACAGAGCAGTACCTATCTTAGTGGTATTTATGGAGTATGAACACCTTTTTTTAAAGAACTTTAAGCTCTTCCAAGTGAAATATATTCTTTCTGGAAGCATTTAATCTTACCAAAGAAAGTAATTCAACATAATATTATTGGCAGGTTTTTAGACTTTCCCAAAAGAGATTTTTTTTTTTAATCCCAAATTGAAATGTTAAGACCAGCTTTTTTTCATCTGACTGCATCCCAAACTTGGGGCTGACTTGTATTTCCCTTTACATCATTTTTGTTTACACTGAATAATGGCAACAGGCATTTGATCTATGTCTGGGTTAGGGCTGTTCTTGCTCTATGCCATGAGTCACTGGTAGATTTACTTAGTGTGGAAAACCAATCCCTGCTGCTGGGCAAGAATTCCTTTGTTTGTTGGCTTTCTTTAAAATCTTGGTTTTTTTCCATCTGGAAATAGGGGGGCAGGGCAAGGAGGGTAGAGAGTAATTTGCTGTGTTAAAGTAATGTTTTCACCTGATCCAAGAGATACAATGTGTTGGAGGGCAGGGGGAAGCAAGATCTAATGTTTTTCTCCAGAATAAAAAATTTAGCTCTTCTCTTAATATTTAAAATCTGATGATTGGTTACTCTAATATTTCCTTTAAACAAGAAAAGGAACAGAACTGAATTTTTTTCATTAAATTCTTACCCTCAGAGCAGAAATAATAAATGTTAAAGGGATCCTGAACGCTCATTCCATGTGAACCAAATATGGTGACATATTTTTTCAGACGAATCATGAGTACATTTGATTTATTTAGGTGGGCAGATCAACAGAAAGCCCTATCGACTTCGTTGTTACAGACACAATTTCTGGCAGTCAGAACAACGATGAGGCCCAGATTACACAAAGTACCATATCCCGGTTTGCCTGCAGGATTGTCTGCGACAGGAATGAACCTTACACCGCACGGATATTCGCAGCCGGATTTGACTCTTCCAAAAACATATTTCTTGGAGTAAGTACTGTTACTGAAGACCCTGTTTCAAGAAAAACACCCATTATCATCAGATATAACATTTAATTGTAGCCAAAGATTTGCTTTCTGCGATGCCTCTACTTAGATTTGGAGATTTTAATTTTCAGATATAGAGTTTGAAAGGCTGTTATTAAAAATCTAAAGATAACTAAGTCATTACCTGATACTTGTTACATTTGCTGTATTAAGTGCATGTACAGTAATTGCTTTTTAAAAAATGTATATGAATATATTTATAGTAGATTTAAGGGGTTTATTTCAGTGGGAGAAAATAAATGGTCAAATCTACATAGAGTTCAAAGGAAAAAGTGACATTCTTTCATTCAGAAAATTTTCATTGGGCTGTGTCCCACGTCAGGTGTCACAGATGTGATAGCACAGAGAACAAAACAGATTAAAAATTTCTGACTCCGTAAGGCTTCCGTGTAAATGAAACTCAGAAGTTTTAGTGAATATACAATTGTAAGATAGTCTTTTTTTTTTTTTAAGATTTTATTTATTTATTTGTCAGAGAGAGAGAGAGCATATGAGCACAGGCAGACAGAGTGGCAGGCAGAGGCAGAGGGAGAAGCAGGCTCCCTGCCGAGCAAGGAGCCCGATGCGGGACTCGATCCCAGGACGCTGGGATCATGACCTGAGCCGAAGGCAGCCGCTTAACCAACTGAGCCACCCAGGCATCCCAAGATAGTCTTTTTTTTTAATCAGTATGTTTTTGCAGGGGGAAAAAAAAAAAGAACATTCAAAATGGCCTTTAAAAAATGGCCTAAACAGGGGTGCCTGGGTGGCTCAGTGGGTTAAAGCCTCTGCCTTCGGGCTCAGGTCGTGGTCCCAGGGTTCTGGGATCGAGCCCTGCATCAGGCTCTCTGCTCAGCGGGGAGCCTGCTTCCTCCTGTCTCTCTGCCTGCCTCTCTGCCTACTTGTGATCTCTCTCTCTCTCTCTCTGTCAAATAAATAAATAAATAATTTTTTTTAAATGGCCTAAACAGGGGCACCTGGGTGGCTCATTCAGTTAAGTGTCTGCCTTCTGCTCAGGTCATTCTCCCAGGGTCCTGGGATTGAGTCCCACACCAGGCTCCTTGCTCAAGCAGGAACTCTGCTTTCCCCTCTGCCCTTTCATCTCTGCTTGTATATCTCTCTCTCAAATAAATAAATAAAATCTTTTTTTTAATGGCCTAAACAATAATAAGAATGTATTACTTCTGTAACAAGGAGCACCAAGGAAGACAGGCCCAGGCCTGGGTAATTCAATGGTTCTGTGACATCCAGGGAAGCAAGTTTGTTCTGTCTTACCCCATGTCCCCAGGCAGCTCTTCTTCCTCAGACTGCCCTAGGGATGAGAGATGGCTCCCACACTTCATACACCCCTGCCACATGAGAACTTCCAGCTGAAGAAGAGGCAGCGGAGGCACTGTTTCTTCCTTATCTCTTTATATTGGTGGGGTTTTTTAAAGATTTTATTTATTTACTTGACAGAGAAGGAGAGAGAGAGACCACAAATGGGGAGAGGCAGAGGGAGAAGCAGGCTCCCCACCAAACAGGGAGCCCGACCCGGGGCTCGATCCCAGGACCCCAGGATCATGGCCTGAACCAAAGGCAGACGCTTAACAGACTGAGCCACCCTTTTTTTTTTTTAATTTACTTTTTGTAATTGAATAAATTTGACATGTAGTGTTACATGTCAAATTTATTCAATTTTATACTTAATGGTGTAAGTATAAGGTATACAGCCATGTTACCATGATGTACTTATGTGTTGTAAAATGATTGCCAGTATTGGATTATTTACCACATTGCACAACTGTAGTACAATAATATGAGCTGTATTCATAACACGGTGCATTAGATCTCTGTGGCTGATTCACTGCTCATTACAAGCTTGAACCCTTAAACACCATCAGTCTTACCACTTTCTCCCCGTGTCCTCCCTCCCCCATACCATCCCTGACAACTATCATTTTACTCTGTTTTTCACAGGCTTAACTTTCTGAGATTCCACATAATACGTGATATCATTTTTCTCTGACTTGCTTAGCATAATGTGCTCAGGGTCCATCCATATTGTTGCAAATGGAAAGAGATCCTCCTTTCTTGTGGGTAAATAATATTTACAGTGTCTTTTTTTTATCTCTTCACTCATTGATGGGCATTGGGGTGGCCTTTCATATCTTGGCTGTTGGGAATAATGCAATAAACATGGGAGTGCCTGTATCTCCTTGAAATCCTGTTTTCATTTCCTTTGAGTGTGTGCCCTGAAGTGGAATGCTGGATCACATGGTAGTTGTTTTTAACTTTTTGGCTATTTGGGATCTTTTGTGGTTGCACACAAAGTTTAGGATTATTTCTTCTATTTCTGTAGGGAATTCTCTTAATATTTTGATGGAGATTGTGTTGAATCTATAGATGGATTTGGGTAGTATGGCCATTTTAACAATATTCTTCTGATTCAGAAACATGGGCTATCTTCCCATTTGTTGTGCCTTCGATTTCTTTCTGCAAAGTTTGTACTTTTCATTGTACAGATCTTTCACTTCCTTGGTGAAATTTATTCCTTAGTATTTTACTGTTTTTGATGATGTTGTGAGTGGAATAGTTTTCTTTAGGCCTTTTTCAAATGCTTCCTCATTAGTGTAAAGGAATGCAACTTACTTCTCTGTGTTGGTTTTGTGTCCTACCACTTTCCTGAAAACATTTATTCCGACAGCTTTTTGACTGGTTTTTTGCAATTCTCAATATATAAGATCATATCATTAGCAAACAGTGCTAAGCAAGAGTTTTACTTCTTTCTTTCCAATTTGTATACCATGTATTTTTTTATCTTGCCTAATTGCTCTGGCTAGGACATGTAGCACTATATTGAGTAGGAATGGTGAGAATGGGCATCCTTGTCTTTCTGATCTTAGAGGAAACTTAGCTGTAGGTTTGTCATATATGAACTTTATTATGTTGAGGTATATTCCTTCTGTAGCCAATCTGTTAAGGGTTTTTATTCTGTAAGGATGTTGTATTTTGTCAAATGCTCTTTCTGTGGCTATTGAGATGATCATGTGATTATCTTTCATTTTCTTGATATGATGTATTACATTTATTGATTTGCATACTTTGAACCCTCCTTGCATCCCAGGGGAAGTCCCACTTGCTCATGGTGTATAATCCTTTTAATGTGCTCTTGAATTTGATTTGTTCATATTTTCTTGAGAATTTTTACACTGACATATATCAGGGATATTGGTCTATAATTTTCTTGTAGTATCCTTATCTGGTTTGGGTTTCAAAGGAATGAGCTTGGAATTGTCCCTTCCTCCTCAACATTTTGGAAGAGTTTGAGGAGGATTGGTGTTAATTCTTCTTTAAATGTTTGGTAGAATTTTCTAGTTGAAGCCTTCTAGTCCTGGAGTTTCTTGGGATTTTGTTTAAATTACTGATTTGATCTCTTTATTCATTATTGGGCTGTTCAGATTTTCTGATTCTTCCTGATTTAGTCTTAGTAGATGTGTGTTTCTGGAAATGTTTCTTTTCTTCTACATTCTAGCTGTCTTTCATGATTCTGTGTATGTCTGTAATACGAGGTATAATGTCTCCTCTTTCATATCTAATTTTGGGTCTCCTTTTTTCCTAGTTTAGCTAAAGGTTTGTCAATTTTGTTTATCTCTTTGAAGAACAGCTCTTAGTTTCGTTAATCTTTTCTGTTGTTTTTCTGGTGTCTATTTCATTTATTTCTGCTTCAATCCTTAGTTCCTTCCTTCTGCTAACTTTGGGATTGCTTTATTCTTCTTTTTCTAGTTCCTTGAAGTATAAAGTTAGGTTAAAGTTAGCTTGTTTGTTCGAGACTTTTCTAATTACTTTTTTTTTAAGATTTTATTTATTTATTTGACAGAGAGAGAGAAACAGCAAGAGAAGGAACACAAGCAGGTAGAGTGGGAGAGGGAGAAGCAGGCCTCCCGCTGAGCAGGGAGCCCAACGCAGGGCTCCATCCCAGGATCCCGGGATCATGACCTGAGCCAAAGGCAGACGCCCAACGATTGAGCCATCCAGGCGCCCCCAGACTTTTCTAATTTCTTAATATGCATGTTTATTGCTATAAGATTCTCAGAACTGCTTTTGTTGTATCCCATAATATTTGATATCTTGTGTTTTCATTTTCAATTGTTTCAAGATAATTTTTCCCCTTTTGATTTCTTCTTTATCCCAGTGGTTATTTAAAAGGGGGTTGATTAGGTTTCACATTTTTGCAGATCTTCTCATTTCTCTTTGATTGTCACTTTCTAATTCATACCACTGTGGTCAGGGAAGATAGTTGATATGATTTTAGTCTTCTTAAACTTACTAAATTTTGTTTTGTGGCCTATCCTTTCTCTTCTAGAGAATGTTCCAGTGCACTTGAGAAAAAAATGTTCTGCTACTAGTGGATAGAATGTTCTGTATAGGTCTGTTAAGTCTACTTTTTCTAAAGTGGCATTCAGTTCCAGTGTTGCCTTGCTGATTTTTTTTCTGAAAAATCTATTCTTTGCTGACAGTGGGGTATTGAAGTCTCCTACAATTATTATATTGTAGTCCATATCTCTTTTAGATCGGTTATTATTTGCATCATATAATTTGGTGCTTGGATGTTGGTACATATATATATTTACAATCATATTTTCTTAATATACTGACCCTTTTATGATTATGTAATGATTTTGTCTCTTATTACCCTTTTTGGTTTGAAATTTATTTTGTCTGATACAATTTTGACTATACCAACCTTCTTTTAGATTCTTTTTGCTCGTAATATCATCTTCCATCCTTTCATTTTGAGCCTATGTGTGTCTTTAAAGCTCAGCTGAATCTCCTGTAGGACAGCATATAGTTGGGTCTTTGTTGTTGTTTTTAATCCATCCAACAACTCTATGCCTTTTGGTGAGTTTAGTGCACTTGCACTCGGTGTGATTATTGATATGTAAGGACTCACTACTGTCTTTTTCTCTTTCGCCTTCTGGTTATTTTGTCTCCATTGTTTCTTTTTCCTTCCATTTCTACCTGCCTCTGTACATTGGTGGTTTTCCATGGCGCTTTTTGCTGTTTTCCCCACTTTTAATGTTTTGTGTCTCTGCTGTAGATTTTTGCTTTGTAGTTTTCATGAAGTTTACATAAAACAACTCATAGATAAAATAGTCCTTTTTCTGCTGATAGCAATTTCTCTTCTTTTGCCTATGAAGATCCCATCCTTTTACTCTTTTCCTTTTTACTCTATCTCTTTTTATGCTGTGATCTTGTTACCATGTTGTAGTAGCTGTAGTTGTTTTTACTATTAATTATAGGTATTTTTAATGCTCTTCACCTTTAAACTTTGTGCTATCATTATAGAGTTTAGTATACTGTTATAAAGAGTTGCAGTTTCTGATTCTGTCACCTTAATCAGAGTTTTGTGCCCCGCTGTCTTTTCATTTCAGCTTGAAGAGCTCCTTTCAGCAATTTTATAAGGCAGATCTAGGGATGGTGAACTCCCTCAGCTCTTGTTTGGGAAAGCCTTTAATTCTCCTTCATATCTAAAGCATAACTTTACTGGATAGAATATTCTTGGCTGGCAGTTTTTAATCTGAGAAATGTGATAGCCTGATGGAGATTCTTTTGCAGGCTACTATCTTTTTTTGCCCTAGCTGCCTTTAAAATTTCATCATTGACTTTTAATAGTTTTAATATAATGTGTCTCATAGAAGGTCTTGCATTGAGATAATAAGATGTTCTTTTGGCTTCATGGGATTTGTATATCCAGTTTTTTTCCCAAGTTTTGGAGGTTCTCAGGAATTATTTCTTTAAATATGCCGTTTGTCCTTTTTCCCCCTTGCTTCTCCCTCTAGAAAATTCATTATTCTTATGTTGGCTTTTCTGATGGGGTCTTCTAGCTCTTATAGTGTTTCTTCACTTCTTAAATCTTAATTCTCTCCTCCCTTCCATCTGAATCATTTCTCTGTTCCTGTCTTCCATCTTACTAATTTTCTCTTCCACCTGATCTGCTCTATTTCCAGTGCATTCTAATGCATTCCTCGTGTCATTTATTGAGTTCTTTTGTTTGGTTCTTTTTTAGAATTTTGGTGCCTTTGGTAAAGTATTCCTTCTGTTTGTCAATTATATTTCTGAGGTCATTGTATTGCCCGAGTTTTCTTGTAGCTCATTAAATTTCTTTATAGCATCTGTTTTGAATTCTTATCCATTAGATTGCAGTATACCATGTCTTTGTGTTCAGCTGCTAGAAAATTGTCATTTTCTTTTTGTGATACTATATTGTGATTTTTTTCTTGAAGCTTGATTAAAAGTGCCTCTGTCTTCACATTTAAAGTAGGGAACACCCTATTTAGGCAAGGTTCTTTGATTCTAACAGTACAACATGTTGGTAGTTAGGAGCCTTTCTTTTGTTTTTTAAAGATAGCACTATAGCACAAATTTTTGGTTTCTCTTAGAGTGTGGGGGCAGACTTCAAAGAGGTTGGAAGTGGGCGCCAAGGGAAAAGGAATGGGTGGGTGCAGCAGATCTGGGGGAAGTGTGTACTTAGTTCTTGGGGTTTTGATGTGCCCAAAGCCTGGTAAGGGGGATCCTCAAGTTGGAACAGGGGATGGGGTGAGGGGAGGTTCCCAGCAGTCCATGGACCAGAACCTTGGGGCAGACAATAGGAGACAGTTCTCTGAAGTTCTATTTGCCTTACTTCCCTTCCCCCACTTACTGCAGTCTTTCCTCAGAGACAGCAGTGGGTTCTTCCAGCTATAGAACATGCATGGGGCAGACCTCCCCCCACCTCCTTTCACCCTCCCCCTCCTTTGTCAGAAAAGGTCACGCTATCCCCCTGCCCACCAGCCACTGCCTTTGCCACCTCTGGCTCCCCAGCAACTCCCCTCCACTGCCTCTTCTGTGAGGCAATCTACCCACTTTCAGGGACATGGACATATGGCTCTCAGGTGATCTGGAGGCCACGCCGCCATGCTCTTTTTTGGCTATTGATGTCTGATTAGTTGTAAATCCAAGCAAGGAGAAAGGAATAACCCATGCAGCTTGGAGGCTAAGGTCACTCCCCTTCTTGTTCTCTCTTTAGAGCAAAGGAGCCCTACAGGAAGGCTCCTAGAAAACCCACTCATGTCTCATTGGCCAGAGCTCAGTCACTGGCAAGAGGGCTTATCCTAATCAGAATGGACTCCTGAGTCACGTGAGCAGTAGCTGGCTCTGTCATCAAGAAAGAGAGATCACTAGCCCAGGCATCGAAGAGCATTTGTCCTGCCCTTGTAGCAAGCTCTTTACCTTCCATCTTTGAGGATATAAACATTGATATTTATGAAGATATACTGGCCCCAACTTGTTAGTATAACATTTTTTACAATTTTGTATGTTTAATAAAAACTCCTTTTCCCCCTTCCTTCTGTATACTTCCCAGGTAATGATTACATGTAAAGCACTGATACATAAGAGGCAAAAGGATTGCACAAATAGAGCCGAAGAAGACATAGTAGATTCCCAGAATCTCCCCGGGGTAAGGTGGGGTGGATAGAAAAGAACCTTTGAGGGAAGGGCTCAGGCATCAGGTTCTTTTTTTTTTTTTTTTTAAAGCTCCCAAGATGAATAGAATGCATATCCAATGATAAATCATTCATACATTTTTAGTACTTTCATGTTATCAGAATAATTGCATATTTTATCCTTCTGATTATTAGCTTTAAATAGAAAATGAAAATTCATCACTTTCCTTCCTTCTGCCTGTACCGGATATTTTAAAGAGATTCTGGAATCCCTTCATTTTGAACATAATCTTAGCTTGCTTTTTCTGTTCTGTGGTATGCTCTCCAGGAAAAGGCAGCAAAATGGAAAAACCCTGACGGCCACATGGATGGGCTCACTACAAATGGCGTTCTCGTGATGCATCCCCGAGGGGGCTTCACTGAGGAGTCCCAGCCTGGGGTCTGGCGTGAGATCTCTGTCTGTGGAGATGTGTACACTCTGCGAGAAACCAGGTCAGCCCAGCAAAGAGGAAAGCTGGTGAGTGGTCTTCACTCTAGAAAATGTACCACACTACAAAAGCCTAGCTCAAGGACTGTCATTTTTCTCCCCTGAAATCTAGAGTCTTTATGGAGGTACCAGTGCTGTGGACCACTGACCCAGAAGAATGAGAATTCCCTAAGTCCCTGAAAATGCTAAGGAAATTAGCTTATTTCCTTCCATGATTAAGCTTTTCCCATAGTAGAAGAAAATTATCTTTTTCCTCCTTACTACCTTAATAGTGTATCCTTTATTGTATGCTTCATTACAAAATTCCACTTAAATTCACTTTAAGAAGGAAATACTTATTTTTTGTGTAAAACTTTACTAATTTGGAAAAATCCTGAGCTGTCCAAGACTAATTAGTGAAAGTTATGAATTATGGAATTATTTACTAGACTTTCTGGAACTAAAAGATAATTAAGTTAGCTTTTTTTCCCTTTAGTTCATTGTAAGAAATTAATACATAATTCCCTATGTAATTCACCAAAATCATAAAACTTTTTACTTGAAATCATTCATAGAGGGCATTGACTTGATATGTTAATATTTTCCTATAAATATCCCTACTTATCCCAAATGCCCTAAAGCAGTTGGCTTTTTAACTCTTTCCTTCTGTGGAGAATAATTACAAGCCCTTAAATGGGAAGTTTGCGGTGTCTGATCTTGCCATGGCTGTGTGGCACAGTGCCAGACATTTCTGAGTAAACTTGCAGCTCCAGTGCTTTCCATTAATTGGTAGATAGAAGTTAGAACAGGAGAGAATGAATGTTTTCTTGCCCCCTAGAAAAGCAGAGAGTGATCTAGCATTTTTCAGCAAGATGATAACCAGCTATCACTGAGCCAGAAAAAGAAGACGGCAGTGGCGGGAGGTTGGGGGTTGAGGGAAACTGTCGTACTACCCTGGTTTGCTAGACCCTACTCAATGTTTGTTTGTAGGGAACTGTTATTTTTATTTATATTTCACACCATTACTGAGCTACAAGTACAGCTTTTGCATTTTTACAACAAGGCCCAATATTAGAGCATCCTGGCTGAGTAAACAGGAGAAGTATTTTCCAAGAAAGACCAGAGCAAATACGATAACGTCTGTTTAAACACTTCTCAAGACTGTAAATAGGGAACAGACCGTGAAAGCCGTTTTTCCAAATAACTTTGTTTCTGATCACTGGGTAACTTCATACAAAACTGACTGAGGTCGGCTGAACTGGTTCTCAGGCGTGACGATGGCAACAGTAGAAGTCAGTATAAGTCGTTGCTGGATCAGGCACTACGTGAACATTTCAGAGACCTCAGGTCATGAGATCTGCCAGCTTTGTCAAAGAAGTGTAATCCTGCCCATTTTGTGGATGAGGAAGGTATGGCATGAGAGGTTAAATATTGCCCAGGGTCCCAGAGTGAGAAGGTGACAGTAGATGGAATTAAAAGGCATCCTCCCTGATAGTCTGGACTCCCACGTTGCCTCCCTCTTGTGGGGAGCCCCAGCCGGCCCTCACCTGGGAGAGTTTACACCAGAGCATTTGCTTTCTTGGGAAATAGCGCTTGCTGGCGTCTGAGAAGGGCTTGTCTTTCTCAAAGGGCACATTTCTAGGATGAGCTTCTTGCCCATCCTCGGTGGTTGTGCAGTGACCCAGCTCAGGCAGCTGTGTGTGTCAGGGGAGGGGACATGCTCCTGAGAAGAAACAACTCCCAGAATAGCCTGTGTTCATGGGTTGTGTTAAATCTCAGCTAATTTTAAAGTCGGTCCCTGTAGCAGACCCTCAGATGTGCCCCAAATTGTGCTATACTGTCTGATAGTGTACGGTGGACCTGGCCTACAATAAAGGTTTCTGAGTTCCATCCAGCTGATTTTGCACTATGGGAGACACGGTGGGGGTTGGGGGGG
>RCUC01106542.1:0-30629 GCA_003697995.1 Taxidea taxus jeffersonii
GGCACTGCACCAGCAAGGCCTAGAGACATTTGAGGAAATTGCAGTGCAAAGAGGACTAAAGACGTAGAAGACTCTGGAGCAATCAAATGGGTCAAGGGTTTCGAAGGCCTTGTAGGCCAGCCTGGGGAGCTGGGCCTTGGTCCCAGAGCAGTGGGGAGCCAGAGAAAGGTTTAGGTGGGGGAGTTGTCAGATCGGGGTGTTAGGATGCCCAGGTCAGCGCATGGGAAGAAAACACCACCTCATCGTAGGGGCAGCACCAGGCCAGGCTAACTGTAGGTGCCTGATAAATGCTGACTCCGGGAACAGAGCACGGACTGTTGCGAATGTTGGAGATGGAGGCTGACATCACCCATGACTGATGTTAATATGCTGCGGTAGTAAAAAAATCTACTCCAAATTGGGGGGAAAAAAATCTAAAAGCCAGATGTTCAAAAGCACTGGCGTAATTACAGACTGACCGTGAAATGGCCAGGGTTTCAAAACCAGGTATGTTTCACACATTTCAGACCGAGGTGTTATCGCTTGTTTTTCCCAAGTGAGGCGAGGGAGTAGGGAGAGCAATGGTTTTGGCAAATGGCTGACGACGTCAGAAGGCAACTCAGTGTTTGCTGGGGAACTGGCATAGAGCTGGGAATTAATTGCCCATGAATGTGGAAAAACAGCCAAGTCCCCACAGAATGTTCCATGGCCTGCCTCTACTACCAAGAAGAAGAAAGAAAGAAAGAAAAAAGATGTTCTGATTCCAATTATAAAAAGAAAAAAGATGAAGCAAAGACACCACCCAGCAGCTAATTACTGACAGGCCGAAGCCTG
This sequence comes from Taxidea taxus jeffersonii, assembly GCA_003697995.1. Taxonomy (NCBI): domain Eukaryota; kingdom Metazoa; phylum Chordata; class Mammalia; order Carnivora; family Mustelidae; genus Taxidea; species Taxidea taxus. The sequence goes on from RCUC01106542.1 coordinate 814, forward strand.
TACCAGCTCAAATGGAAGAGCTGACAGGATAGAATGTTAGCATCTTACTCTCTGCTGTTAATAAAATGTAGCACAAAGGCCCAGAGGAGCCGTACATCTGCTCACAGGATGTTGCTCAGCTTGGGGAAACTTCCTGGCCCACCGGCCCACTGGCTCACCACGGCTGCAGCGAGATCCCTGGCCTGGGCTCGCAGGGCCGGGGCGAAGGATGTCCTACTGTGGGGAGTGGACAGCCCCCGTGGAGGGCGACACGGGCTGGGGCCTGCTGGCCAGGATGCCCTCGGCAGAGTGGCTGTGTGTGTGTCACTGGCCGAGCATCTCTGAGCCCCGAGGGGTCAGCTGGATGGCCCCTGCTTGAGAAGAAAATTCCAGCAGGAGAAAAACACATATGAAATTAAGTCAACAGTCAGAGCAAACAACCGGAAGCCACCTCAACGTCTGGTAGCAACACACTGGTTAAATAAAGGAAGAGGCATTCCTTCGACGAAATACTACACAACTGCTAAGAAGAATGAGCAGCTGGGAGGCTCTCCAAACTTGAATGCAGAAGTTCACGACTGGGGTCGGAAGTGAATTAAGGGCTCTGTGAACTTGGCTGGGGAAGAATTACAACTTGATGTTTGCTAACCTCTAACTGTAATTTAGTGTTTCCTTCAATTACGAATATAGGCCACAAACCCCGGAAGAATTAGCGGTGACTTGGTCACCAGAGAAGTCACAGATTTTCCCATAGGGCCTTCCAGTTGCTGCAGGTATCTCAGAAAATTCAATTACATCACGACTTTGAAACTATTAATAAAGCTTACACCCACTGCTCGATCTTATTATTTAATGCATTAGTAGAGAAATACATGTATTACTAAACCACAAATGTATTTCTCTATTTTGACAAGTATATTAAACATAATTGGTTTCCTCTGTAACCTTATGTGTTTTATTTTATCCACTTAAAGCACTGTTCTGTGAAGGGGTCAAAGGCTTTCCCAGACTGACAAAGGGGTCCACGGTTAGAAAAAGGCTCAGAAGCCCTGATCCGGTGTTAATGAAAAGAGAAATGTGCAGAACAGCGTGGATCATATGCTACCATTTGTGTGGCTTTTTTTTTTAAGCAGATCAATGGAACAGATTAAAAACTCAGAAATAGACCCACACGAGTAGGCTCAATTGATGTTTGACAAAAGTGTAAAAACAATTCAATGGAGGAAGGACGGTCTTTTCAATACAAGGTGCTAGAGCACTGGGACATCCATGGGCAAAAAAAAAAAAAAAATCACACCTTCTACAAAATTTAACTCAAATGTAACAGGTGAAAGTGAATCCGAATAAATTGGGTGGGCTGCACCAATGCCAGTGTTCTGGTTGTGATCTTATACTATAGTTTTACATCCTGTAACCATTGGGGGAAAGTGGGTCAAGCATCCATGAGATTTCTCTGTGTTATTTCTGACAAATGCATGTGAATATATAATTATCTCAAAATTAAAAATTAGTTCAACAAAATAAAGCTTGTACAAATTATCTCTTGTGGGGAGACACACACAAAAAGGGGGACATCAGTGAGGAGAGAAACAAGAAGGGCCAACGGAGGTGGGGGAAAAATCTGTTTCTGGATTATCCTTATAAACTATGTATGATTTCCATGCATTCTTTATATTCACAATTATTTTTAAAGAAAAACAAACAAATGTCTCCTGGAGAGAGATGAAGAAATGAGCGTGAGAAGAAATTATCCCAGTCAGAGTCAAAACTCTTTCCTGGGTTACACTTGAATTACAAGCATTATTATTGATAAATTTCCCAGCAACCTTGTGAAAGGATTTTGATCAAAATGTGAATATGCTATTAATACTCATTTCTTTAAAAACTGACTTCATGCTTCTTTGTTCATTTTCAAAATGAAATTACAGGGTTTGGGGGAAAAATGTTTAAATGATTTCATTCCTTGTGTGAGAACTGAGCTGAATTACTGTGTGTAGGCAGCCTGTCTGCGTCTTGAAGGGCCACTGAGCTGGGCAGAGTCCCAGGAGGAACCACAACCTTCCCAGGACTCATACCTCTCCCTTGTGGAGGAGGAGGAGAGTACAGGGTGGCTAGGAATTTAGCTCTAGACTCAAGTGGAACTCAGATTTAACCCCAGCTCTGCCACTTAGAGATGGTATGGCCAAGTGCAAGAACCTAACTTCTGTAGGCAACCATCTTGCGATCTGTAAGATGGGGGTATTATGGTGTCTGCCTGGGGGAGTCACTGTGAGAATTCACAGAGACAATTTGTAGAAAGTGCTCAATACAGTGCCTGGTACATGGGGAGCACTGGCAAGTAAAGAGCCACAGCTAATACGCTTTGTAAGTCTTCACCCCCTGACACAGTCTTAAAGAAGAGGCTTCTGTTGATCATCTGATAATGCGGGTACCACATATGCTGTACACTGAGAGGCAGCATCAGAAGTGACATTTCATGCAAGAGCTCCCTGCATTCTCAGCATGCCCCCGAACCAAAGGGAGGCTCAGAGAGGGTATGTGATGTGCCCAAAAACACACAGCTAGAGAAAGGCAAGGAGGAAGAGTGGGGCCTGAAGACCCTGAGCCTTGGCCAATAAGAGGCCATGCCTCAACCAAGGTCTCCGAGCAGCCCCCCAGTAAGAGGAACCTAGGCCCAGGTCCACCAAGGCTATAGCACCTGGGAGTAGAAGGAGATACTAGGATCCCCAGAGCTGCCAAGAGAGGATCTCCTCCCCTGCCTCAGTCCCCGAAGGGTGTGTTTTGTCTACAAGAGGTTGCAGAGCACCCCCACTCTCCAGAAAAGCCCGAGGGGGTTGGTGTCAGTGTGAGAGAGATTCTCTCCAGAAGGGTTTTGGGCATCAAACCTATTAGCGCAGCCTTAGAAGACACACCTCCTTGCTCCACACAAACCTCAAGAACAAGCATTCTGGGGCTCCTGGGTGGCTCAGTGGGTTAAAGCCTCTGCCTTTGGCTCAGGTCATGATCCCAGGGTCCTGGGATCGAGCCCCGCATTAGGCTCTCTGCTCAGTGGGAAACCTACTTCCTCTTCTCTCTCTGCCTGCCTCTCTGCCTACTTGTGATCTCTGTCTGTCATATAAATAAATAAAATCTTAAAAAGAAAAGAAAAGACCAAACATTCTGTCAGTCCCAGCTCACACAGTGGTGCTTATGGTGAACCCTAGATATCCCCAGAGCCCTTTTCACACCCATCACCAGGATGCCTACTTTAGCATTTTCTCAGGGGGCTGTGTGTGCTGTGATCAGTAGAGTGGGCAGTGGTTTCAAGAGGCCAATGTCCTTAGGCTGCTCTCCCTATGCTATGTTAGAATCCGCTCAGAAACTAGGATGCATTCACCTGGTTTGAAAAAAATCTGAAGATAGTAACTCAGGGAGAAATGGATATTAAAAACTCGGTGACTGGTGCTCAGGGATGTATGTGGCCCTCTGCACCCCCCGGGTCACTTAGAAGCTATGTGACTTTGGGCAAATCACTATCCCTCTCTTTGCCTCACTTTCCTTCATAAAATACAGATGGTAAAACCCCTCTTCCCTTCACCTTCTATGGGGGCGCAGGGTTGGGGCTGGTGTCTGAAAACGAAGATAAAAGGACACCTATTTCCCAGGCAGGGCAGCGCAAAGATGACTGCGGAGAGGCTGGCAATCAATCACCTAGCGCAGCCAAGAGGCTCATCATTTTGACTTCCCGGGAGACCCCAGGTCTCTGGGGGGCGCTACAAGCCCAGCGCTGCAGAAAAACTATTCCTTCGGCTCCCTTGGCTTCGGACCTGCGCAATTCTTTGTGGCCCGTCGCTAGGCAACAGGCCCCGCCCACAGTTGCTGCCCGCGCGCCCCCTCCTGGCGGCGCCCTTACAGTACACCTGGCGTGCCAGCTGCCTTCCAGAACATTCTCCAAGCTTATAGCCAAGTCTGTCTTTAGGAATGAGCAGTGCTGCTCCTGGCTGCGTTTCTCTCTTCTCATCCTTTTCTGCCTGAATCTGGCACTCTATTCCTGCAAGACCTGGGCTGGGCTAGCTTGTGAGAAGTGGAGGCTGGAGAGGTGGGCAGGCCAACCGTGTTGAAGATGTTGGCCTCAGAGCAGTAGGGAGCCATAGAAGGTGTGTGAGCAAAGCAGCAATATGAGATCTGGTGTTTCAATGCTCATGCTGTTGCTGCTGAAGGGACAGCCTGGAAGAACGGCATTCAGGGGGCACAGACTGGATTGACTGGGAAGGCTACTGGGAAAGGGAGCAGGTGTCCACTCACCCCTACGAGGTAAGTAAGCATAGTAAGAACACACATGCAAGGGCAAGCCGGAGCTATCAGAACTTGAGCTTCACACCAGGGGCAAAGGAATAAGGCAGGTCTCCAATCCTGCCCCACAGTTCTTTTTCACCCCAGCCGGCACCCTCAAGTTTCTAGGAAAGATGCACACTGGTCTCCAGAGGTTCAACAGATCACAGGCCTCTAGGAGAACTGAGAAATCCTCCCTTTGTGGAGTCCTGTGGACACAGACTCCATAGACTACCCTTCTCAGCAGGCCAGAACTTCCCATCTCAAACCCCACAGGCTTAAATAAACATTTGTTTTCTTGTACTGGTCTGGATTACTATGGAGTCCATGTAGTCAGACTTTCATAACTCTTGTGTGTGTTGATCAGAAATTCTTTAATGCAATTTGGCTGAAAAATCTTTCAAAACATGGGAGTCTAAGATAAAACAAAGTGTAATGAAAAAGTAGGGGCACTGATCCAGGCTTACTTGGCCATACTGATAGGCCAGGGCCCAGTGAGGGCAGGGGGAGTAAGGCCAACGGGAAGGCAGGGCTCCTGCAGTGCTGTGGACCCAGGGCACAACCAGCACTGTTGAGAGGAGAGCTGGGATGGGAGGAGCTTCAGCCTCAAAGCCAGGCTAGTCTGAATTCACATTATCAGGTCCAGACTTAAGCCAATGCTGACCTACGGGCCTCGGCACACTTAGATTGGGCCCACTGGAAGAACTTTCTTTCTTTTTTTAAGATTTTATTTATTTATTTTGTCAGAGAGAAAGAGAGCACAGAAGCGAGCACTGGCAGAGTGGCAGGCAGAGGCAGAGGGAGAAGCAGGCTCACTGCTGAGCAAGGAGTCCGATGTGGGACTCGATCCCAGGATGCTGGGATCATGACCTGAGCCAAAGGCAGCTACTTAACCAACTGAGCCACCCAGGCGTCCCTGGAAGAACTTTCTATAAAGCAGTAACTGAAACATTTCTAAGACTGTATCTTGTTCCAGGGCTTTCCAACAGAGATGCCCCAGGACCAGCCACTGCCCTTATGTTGGGAGAACAGCCGAGTATCACTTCTCAGTGATCGTCCTACCACTTGTCCCGTGACCGTACTGGGACACCCCTGCCTACAGGCAAGTTGCAGGAAGCAGGTCAGCCTGTTCTCTTGAATGCCAGTCCTTCCCTGGACAGAGAACAGGACACAGTCTCTTACTCAGAATCTTTCACTCCAGGTCCCCTACTCTCCACATCCCCCTACTGGGAATGCCTACTTTCACTTTCAAGATGGAGTTGAGACCCCATCTTCTCCAGAAGGCTTTCTCTGACCACCCCCACAGCTGGGTGTGGGAAATGAAAAGACATCTTTATATTTTGGGATCTGCATCAGATTTCTTCAAAAGCTCTCCACTGCTTAAAAAAAAAAAAACCAAAACGGTGATAATACCAACAATGATAGTCAAAAATCTAGTAGCCTGGCCCGAGCCTCTTGCTTGCTAACAGAGGCAAAGGGAGAAGGGAGGCAGGCCAGGCCCTACCCCAACCCCCTACCCAACACCACCTCCCACAAGGATTTAAAGAGAGAATAAACCTTCCACGACAATTTCTACTGCTTATTTTATTTCAACAGTCAACTGCCCCCAGAGAGGAAGTGGATACAGAGATGATTTAGAAGCAAATTCTACTCTCTGAGAATTGCATCAGTGCTTAGGAACAGCCTATTTTTTAAAGTTGGCAATCACTATAAAAATATCAAATAGTCAAACTGTAATAGATTTTTTCTTAAACCAGAAATGATGCCTATAATGGCTTAAACTTTATGGAGGGGAGATGAAACAGCCCCAGCGGTCAGAATGCTTAGAGAAGCCCCTTGGAGACAGGGTTAGGGGTAGTGGCCAGGCAGCCCTTGAGGGCCGGAGCAGCAGGGAAGAACGCTGCAGACCCAGCTGTCAGTGCCCAGGGTCCTGCTGCCCACACTGGCCACCTGGATGTGCTGGGGGCTTGGTGTCTGTGCTGCCCCCAGTTGGGACCAAACAGAGGCAGAAGCAGAAGGCTGGACTCGATGCTGCCTCCTGTCCTGGAGCGGGGCCTGAGGAAATCAAAGACTGCATCTGGGAGTGAGTTTAACAGCCACACAACCCAGACTCAGTTAAATTCATTCCTAAATGTGAGCTTCCACCAGCCCCGTGATCCTCAGAGTCCTGGCCTTCCCCTGCTAACCAGCCTCCAGGCTCCCAGTCAATCCCACATCTCAGGATCCAGAGAACTTTAGAAATCACCCTCCTCCCTCCTGTCTTGAAATGGAAATGAACTGCCATCTTACACCCACCACTATCCTTCCTCCCTACACATGGCCGAAAGTGGACGAGAACATCGTTGCTGGAACACCCCCACACCCCCACCCTGCTGGCCCGAGGGCCTGGGCCTAGTCGGACGGCTCCTGAGAGGGTGGCTGGCTGGGCTCACGGCGGGGCGCTGAGGGCACCTCGGCGTCCTGCTCCTGGTCGCCTGGGAAGGACAAAGAAGAGGGGCTGGATTTACAAAGAGGGGAATGACCTACTTTCAGATGCAGACTTTCTGTAAGGCATTCTCTTCACTCCCAGCCCCAGCGGAGGATGGCTCTGCCTTTCCTCTGCTGCGTGTCTGGACACTGGCAACCGAGCCCCGGCCCCACGACCCAGAGTCCCGCTGACCCTCCAGCCGGGCGGCGAGAAGCCAGCTACCCCGTGGCTTGGAACCACGGCATCTTTCTGCCTCACGATAGATCACGTCAGCAAGGGGATGAGGGTAAACAGTAAACAAGAACGCACACTAAGGCCATCCTCGGGCTCACATTCTATTTAGTTACTCCTGAGGTGGGGACCACCTGTCTGCCTTGGCAGAAGGTGAAGCTGAGGCACAAGGACTGGAGGGACTTGCTGCGGGTCCCACAGCTGCTAAGGGCCCAAGTCAGGACCCATACCGCCGCTGTGTGGCTCCGTAGCCAGCCTGCTTCAAGCTACACGTTATCTCTCCAGCCCAGGGGTCCAGGCATCTCACACACAGCAAGTGTGCAACAGGTCTCTTACTTCCTTTTCCTAAGGAGCCTCAGGGAAGGATTGAAAGGGAAAAAATCCTAGAACCTTTAAAGCTGCAAGAGCCCTCAACAGAAAACCTAAAGCATTTTTATATCCAAATTGTCAATTGACTGTCACAGTAACCCTGTGACAGGACCCATTTTACAGAGGCAAAGACAGGCCTAGCTCCTGGCCTGTTTCTCTCCACCGAGTGGTCGGGGGGCAGAGGAGTCACCCCTAGCAGCCCCAGCCCAGCCGTTGCTCCAGGCTCAGCGTCTAATCTCTCCCTAGCTGGAGAGGCCCCAGCCAAGCCAGAGGGGCCAGGCGCCCCCGGTCTTCTCAACACACAGTGCGCATGGCAACCTGCACACCTGGCCCTCGGGCTTGGATGGGGAGGGAATCAGCATTGCACCCGGAGCCAGACAGGGTTCTGCTGACATCCAAGCACAGCCATCTGCCATTTACATGTGCAGGAGCCTCTCTGGTTCTACTGGTTTTCTCACCTGGGACTGGGGACTCCCTCTTGTGGATGCTTGCATATGGAAGGAGGAACATAAGGAAAAAACTCAAGCCTGGGCCCAGTGCATTCTAAATTCTGCTCTCCACTCCCCTTCTTTCTGCATCCACTTCAGAGCAGGCCCCCTTCCTCTGGAAAACCTTCCTGGCTCCCCAGAAATTCGCGGACTGGAGCCCACTTACCAGTGGTTTCCTTGTCTGTATCAGACAGGACAGTGAGAGAGAAGGATGCAGGGGGCGGCGGTGGCGGCAGCGGCGGCAGGAAGTGCAGCGCAGACAGGAAGCCTGGCGGGAGAAACTGAGGCTGCGGCGGCTGTGGGGGTGGCGGCGGCGGTGGCGGCGGTGGGTAGTAGCTGGGCTGGTAGTCTCCCACCGGCTCAGGCACCTGCAGCAGGCAAACCAGAGAAGGAGAGGGTTAGTCAGACAGGCTTCTCAAATGGGTCTCAGGCTCCTCAATGGGGAGGGAGGTCTCCCCAAGGAACAGATTCACTGGTGTGGCCCCCACACCTGGGCACAGGGCACTTGGGACATGGTGTTTGGCAAATACCCACCAAATGATTGAAGGGAAGAAGGAATTCAAGCACAAAGTCACACTGAGCCCTCTCGTATAGGCATAGATGCAGAACCTCCTTCCACCCTCAGGACCCCATGACCCTCCTCACTGTAATGATGACAGACTGTGTCCGTGAGGGCAAGCTCTGGGCCCCAGGGCCGAAGAACTGGTAAGCGGCAGAAGTGGAACCGGATCCATCTGTCAGGCTCTACTGTTTCGTGCTGGGGAAGGGTCCGAATGCATCCCAACCCCTTGTGGTCCCTTTTCCTGGTACAGCTGAGAACTTAAGACTGGAGAGTCAGGGGGTCTTGGAGGCCCTATTCCAACACCAGGGAAGAGCTGGGTGTGGTGCAGCCGTTCCTGAGGCAAGGGCAGCTGCGGGACCTCAGCAAAGCGGCTTCGGCAGGCCGCCCTCCGTGCAGCTACTCCTTCTTCCGGACATGGAAGCCATGCTCGTGCCGCAGGACCCTAAGGCTGGAATGGGGGCGTCTGGAGGGAAGACTACACAGCTTAGCGCTGAACAGAGAAAAACATGAACGCAATAAAAAATCATAATAAATTTCAGATGTAGTTCCTCTTATTTACTTCTGCATCCAGAAACTTCAGAGCACTTTACAAGCTGTGTTCTGGAGAACCCTGGTGTCCTATAAGGTATTTTATATGCTCTTAAAAGTGTTCTTTGACAAGGGAGTTTGAGAAACCCCACGCACTGCCCCCACATTGGTGAGTCACACATGAGCACATTAAAGCCTTGAGGCAGTCTGTAAAAATCTCTTTAGACTCTTCCAGCCTTTCCTAATAAGGAAAGGAAGAAAGCCCACCTTCAAATATCTACTACGTGCCAGACCCCGTGCCAAGCACTTTCCATGCATTACATCTTCTTCAATCTGTCAATGGCCCTATGAGATAGGTCTTCTTTCCCCTACTGGCCAGACTGAGAACCTGAGTCAGACCCTTAGAGGTTAGATGGCTTCCCCAGACCATATGGCTAGTAAACAGCGGAGGCAGGACTGGATCCCAGGTCTGTCCAACTCCAAGCTTGTGCTGTTTTGTGGGAAGAGAACAGAGGAAGTGAAGAAGCAGCAAATGGGGCAGGGACAGGAATAGGAAGCTGAAGACACCTCTGGGGAGTATCTCCGAGCCCAGGCAGGGGGCAGCAGGACAAGGATGAAAGCAGTTCATAGGCTCTTGGGTTTGAAACAGCATCAGAAATAAATGCCTGATCCTCTATCCAGACGTGCAGGGGGTGGGAAGGGGGATTATTAGTGCTTTAATTCCAAGCTGCTCAGCCAAGTCTCTCCCTGGATCACAGCTCCTGCCTGGGGCCCGTGGTGGCAGCTCAGGCCCAGATAAACCAACTGAGATCACACTCTTAACAAAGGCCGTCTGGCAAGCCTGTCAATCAGAGCTCTACCCTGGACGCCAGGCTCCATCCAAGCTTCTGTGTGAGCAGACGGTGGGTGCGTGCTTCACTTGGCCAGAGCCCCCTCTTTGTGTGCTGTGCTCTCCTTGGGGCTGTAATGGGGGTGGCCAGCATGAGAGCTCAGGTGTAGCAGGGGTGGTGGTGACAGTCAAGGGCCATGTTTGCTCTGTCTCTGCATGACAGACATACCTCGGGAAGGGGACAGTGAGTGCCAGGGCTCTGGGTTGGGGACTGCTCTGTTACTGACCAGCTATGTAATCTGAACCCCAGGCCCTCCCTCCCCAGTTCTGTGCCCACAAACAAATTCTTTGCTTCCCCGAGTCGTCGTCTTCTACTCTACAGTGGGGTAATACAGTGTATCCTGATGGCTCACAACAAGGGTCAGTAGGCATCTTTGGAAATTATCGAGACCAGTGGTTTTCAAACTCTTTTGCCTTGAATCAATGGAAAATTACTTATGTAAAACTTCACAATGTCTAAAATAGACAGAAGAGATGCTGTTGGGGCTGCGGCCAGAGTGGGGACCCAGCGCCCTGTTTGCCTGACCTGTGTGGACACATCTGGGAGGGGGTGGTGGAATTCCACTGACTCTGCTCTGCAGCCATGGTTATGCATTTAGCTCTGAGGGAGGGAGGAAAGGTAACGGTGGTCTACATTTCCATGAACTTGAGCTGCATTCGAGCCAACCTGGCCCACAGGTCCACCCTGATGGGGCCAAGTCAGGACTGGTTACCCAGGCCTCTGACTATCCTGCAGTTCTGATTGGTGTCAGGGTTGCCAAAAGGGAAAGGGCTTTTAACCACTCTGGTTTGGAAGGAGCTGGTAACCAAGGCCACAAAACCTGGTCTCCCCAACTTGTACTCACACAGCAGGGACGGTTTGACTCCTCCATACTCCGTATTCAAAACTTGAGGCTTAAAGAGCACCGAAGTTAGTTTAGGACCAGTGATCTTACAAAAAGATTAAATCTCATCCATTCTTTCAACAAATATTTCCTGAGGTGACAGGTGTTTGGTGGAAGGTTTCCCTATTTTTCATGACTAACATTCAATTCCTCTTGAAAGCCGCCTGAAGTCTCAAGGGAACCCTATCTTTGGGCAGGGGACCTACGTCTTCTCCTAGCTCTGCCCTCGACTGTGTAGTGCCAAGACAGTGAGACTTCCTTCCTGGTCCTCAGTGAAATAAAGCCCTTCAGGCCCCAACATGTCATCAGTCCAGACTGGCAGTCACTCACTCAGTTGGGGGTACCATGAAGCTGCCCCCCAGGTTTATCTGAGGTGTCTCTGTGTTCCTTCTTGCCTGATCCCCCAGCTCTGAAAAGCACATGCCACAGCCCAGACAGCCAGGCCAACTTGTTTACATACAAATGGATTTGCCCACATGCGTACACTCTGAGAGGTGTGCACTGCACAAGGTCAGTGTTGTACCCATCCAACCAGTGCACAGAGCCTGGCATAGACTTGCCCATAAGTTTGCTTTCTGGGACTGAGTATCCATAAGAGCAATGGGGCATCTGGGATAAGGAAGAACTGGGAAAGGAATGGGGACGGGACTTACCAAGGCTCCTCCATGGAAGTGGCTGCAGGACACATGCCGGAAGCCCCGCTGCAGGGGGATCCCTGGAGTTGGGGAGCCATCTTGGTAGCCCAGTGGGAATGGGCAGTAGGAATGCATGTTGGAGCAGCTGGGGTACAGCTTAGAAGGCTCTCTCTCCAGGTACTCAGACCCCACCACACAATCTGAGCTGATGCTCAGAGGGAACCCTGGAAAGATAAGCAATGAGGGAAATGTTAAAAACAAACAGAGCTAGAGAAAAGAGCATTGCATCACTGTACAAAGGTAGCAGCACAACACTCAAAGCCACTTACAAAGAACTCCCACATCCATTATGCTTTTGATCCTCTCTGCTTTAAAAAGCCCTTCAGCCATGTCCCACTGCTCTTAGAAAAAGTCCCTGGCACAGCCATAGAGCCTCATGAGGGCTGGTTCCTGCCTCCACTCCGGCCTCCTCATGCACTATAACCTAGCAGCTTCTCCTTTCTCATCAACCTCACAGGCTTTGCAGATGCTGTTCCCTCAGTTTAGAAGGCTTTTCCCCCTAACTCCACTGCACCTCAGAAAGTCCTCAGTACTCAGCTCTGACTCTTCCCTCAGACCACAACAAAACCATAAGTTATTCGAGCTCTATACATTGATTTGCGTGATTCCTTGATCAGCACTGTCCCTCCCATGAGGGCAAGATCCATGGGGAACGGTAAGTGCTCGGCCAATGTTGAGATGGAACGGAGAAAGTCACTGTGTGGAAAGGTATCTTCTAGAATTGCTGTTTCAGGTCTGTCTTCCCCCTCTACCTTCTTGGGGGCCTAAATTTTCTTAGAATGTCCCACAAGGCAGAACCGGCCTTCAGAGAGCATCCAGGCCAATCCCCTTCGCATAAAGGGGAGAGACTGCCACAGAAGGAAGGAGCTTGCCTAAGGTGCCTGAGCAGTCTCCCAGTCTCCTATGCTCTTTCTACCATACTGCCATAGAGAAAACCAAAAGAAATCACGTGTCTGCACCCCCAAAAGAGCCTCAAATCTGTATGTGACTTGAAACTGTAATAATGAAAACCACCAAGCCATAAGGAACCATGTAATTTATGCATAGTGGGGAGGAAAAAGATGCAAAGGGGTCCGCACGCAGGCGCATTGGGCCAGGGCCTTTCCAAAGGAATCTGACTGGGAGGAGCCTCCGACTGGAAAGGGAAGAGTGCGCAGGCGCAGTCATCGTTTGCGCATGCGCAGTCATCGTCGCGCGGCCCACCCACAGGGGTGTCTTGAAGAAGGCGCCACCAGCCCAAGAAAAGCGCGGGAAGAAGTGCGCAAGTGCAATAGGGGCCATCTGGCTAGGGCGTCTTCCTGGAGGAGAAGCCACAGTTAAGGGATTGGGGGCCATTTTCTTTCTGCCAAGACAGAAAGGCAAGAAGCTATATGTTAAAAGCCGCCAGAATCACCCATTCCTTTATAGCTGTCTTTTTATTTTGCAAAATGGCCCCCACCCCAAATCTGTACATAGAGAACGGCTTTCCACAGCAAGAGTACCTCTGAAAGCATTTATCCCACTCACACCCCAAGGGCCCATCCCGGCACGATCCACGGTGGTCCCGGCCACTAGCGTGGGACACCGCGAGACTGCAACCCGGAGAGGTATCCCTGGCGGGGCGAGGCCACGCGGGGCTGGGGAATCTTACCGAAGTCGGCGAACGGCGGGCTGGGCATGGGCCGCAGCGGCCTGCGTAGCTCCAAGCGGCCGGGGTAGCCCTTGCCCACGGCCTCCGCCCCAAGCTGGGGCCCCATGGAACTGGGCATGGCGACGGTGGCTCGTTCACTCAACCCCACGTGGCCGCGGCTGCCCAGAACTGGCTGGAAGGCACTCGGGCCGGGGCTCGGGCCCCGCGGTGGCCTCTCGGGGAAGCCCGCGGCCACGCGGCACTCCGGGCCGAGCTCCCGGTCTCCCGAAACGGCCAGCGGAAGCAGCTGGCGGAGGCTTGGGCCTGGGACGGAGGCCGCAGCCCCAGACAACAGCTCCGGCCCGTGTGCGCTGAGGGCCATCTCCTGCTCCTCCTCAGAGGCCTGCTTCTTGAGCACCTTCTGTGCTGCCATAATCTTCTGTCGCTCAGTGATCAGGTAGCACTTCTCGCAGGTGCACTGCTTCCAGCGACACTTGCCCGCGTGGCCCTTGACTGGCACCAGGAAACCGTGGTTCCGGCACCGCGAGCACTTGGGGGTACGCAGCATCTTGTCGGCCAGCTTGGCAGGGTCTACCTTCATAGCACAACCGCCACCTCTGGAAGCTGCCGAGCGAGTGCAGCCAGGACGAGCGGTGCCCCACAAGTCTCTGGTGCTGGGGACTTTGGATACATTTGTAACAAAGTGGCTCTCAGTAGGTCCTGGTAGCTGCACGGGACCCTTGCATTTTCCCTTCGTTTTTGGAGTGCAAATTTTGGAGACTTTGTGTGTCTTGGTTAATTACATGCAAGGGATTGGGTAGAATAAATTCTTCATGGAATGCTATTGCATGTATGTCATCTGGATTATCTGAAGTTTTACCCATTTAATTTTCCAAATTTGCTGTTCCCGCCACACAGAAGGTATTTTTGTAACTTCAAAAGAGGCGGAGTGATAGTCAACGGTCCACAGATTTAAAGTTCCAGAGGCATGGAGCTCTCGGTAAACCCATTCTGGGAGAAAAGCATCCTAAGAGGCAAACTGTGCTTCTCCTTCCAAAAGTTGCTGCTTCTGCTGAATTTCATTTCTCTCCCATGCTGAGAAGCAGCGGCTCGCAGAGATGCTTCCAGAATATTCTCAAGAGCTCAGTGCAGTGTGATAGTTGCTCAAGGGTGTGCCCTAATAGCAAGAACTTTGTTGGTATAGTCATGCATTTCTGGCAAATGGTGCATTGCTGTTGTTGATGCCTTCCAAAGTAAAGCATACTTTATACGGGATATTTTAGCAGGAGCTTTTATCATTCTTAACTCTGCCATATATTTAGTTATCCCTGTAAAGTAGCCCAAATCTTGGCTGGAAACTGGCACAAACTTCATTGTTTTCCAAGGCTACTAATTTAATTCAAAAATTTTGATAGAAATGTGTGACACTCTGAGGTCTTTTTTATTTTTCTCCAGTCCAAAAAATGGGGGAAAATGGGTCACTGACACCTACGTTGAAAAGATTATAATCATAGGATCAGTTATATTTAAGGAGGTAGTTATACTTAAAACCTGGCTAAAATGTGTGTGTTTTAAACTGACCTCTTTCTAAAATTTTCTTTCTGGTAGCAGAATGGCAGAAGCGAGGCCTGATGTCCACCTTGATTTTCTGGAACTCTTGGTTACAGCTGGCTCCTTTGCACTTCTCACCAGCGGCCTGACAATAGGGGAACGGTTGCCGTTCTGAGGCTGATTAGAAACCCACAGCTGAAAAGAGGTTTGTAAAGCCCTTTTCTGCTAAAGAAATATATTCCTCATTTTAATAAGAGGGCAAAAGTATACACTTCCTGTATTATTTGGCCCTTCAGGGATTTCACTGGTGATTTTATATCCATTTAAAGAGATTTAGGTTTGTCTCTGCTTTGCGCTAACACCTTCTATCTTAGTTTTTGATTTAAAAAATATGGTCCTGTAGATAAAGGGACAGAGAAACTCATTTTCTGACTCCACCAATTCAAAATGTCTAATTTTTTCACTGAACTTCTCATTTGAAAATGGTACTTAAAAATCATAGTTACAATACTGCTGTCAAAAAATCTAGGGCATAAGCTGCATTGTTTCATGATAAGGTCATATTCCACATTATCAAATTTAAAATTTAACATCAAATAACATGGGCAGATGAGACAAAAAAGAAAACTACTCTCATTTACATTTCATGCTTGACCACCCAAGCTCTCTTCATTTTCCTATTAATGATTTAAAGGAAAATCCTATTCAAAGCCAACTATTTGAATTAACATATTCTGGCCTTGTTAACTACAAAATGCTTCCATATTTACTTCATAGCTTTAGGGGCAAAATATACCCAAGGTGGTGTGAATTTGCATCATGCTTTGAGAACATTAATAAACAACCGTATATCTTTTTAATCAGTAGTCACATTATAAGATGCAAAAACCCCAGGGTTTACACAGTAAACAAATCTAAGAAAAAAAGAGAAAAAGACTAGTTTGTTTCTTTCTTCCCTGGAAAGTCTCAATTTGTGTAGGTAAATTCCAACAGAGCTTTATTTACTTCACTCTTGGAAATTCAGGCAAATTGATAGTTTTGTTTTATTTGGTTTGCTGACTGATTGCTTCTTAGGCTGCTGCTTTTTTAAAGAAATATGTACATTTCTTTAAATTGTTATTTTAAAGAAATAGATACGTTTCTTTAAATTGTTATTTCTTTCAAATTTTTCAAATTCTTAAAAAAGATGGAAAATGTGAAAAACTGGAAGTCATAAAAGGATGGGAGCCATAAGTATATGGTGGACCCCTTTTTTTCTGCCATACCTAAACCTTAGGATATTTACATTTAAGAAAGCCTGCATCCTCTTAACCAGTGGTTTATAAAATAACAAGTCATCGTTGCTGAGGAATCACAGCAACGACTAATGAACCACAAAGGGGCTGGTTGGTGGTCATATGTGACTCCCAACTATGAGGCTCCTTTTCCCTCAAAGTCCAAGGTTTCCTCTCTTGAATAATGCCTCTTCTTTTCAGTTATATGATTGCTATTGGTACTGTTTAATTTGTATTCATTGTAAAGAGTCTTGTATTATACAATGCATGGAGGTATCGTTTATCATTAAATATTGCATGCACTGTAATGCTTCCTTACTGGGAGTACACAAGAGTAAGGGATTTTTGCCTATAGCTTCTTTCCCCTAACAGTTATAACCCAGATATCTGCTATCTTCCCCTTCTTCAAGCTCTCTCCAGTGAGCAATGAAAACTTTATTGAAGATTTTGTAGGGGATAAAAGGGAGGATTTACATGATACATCCTATAGCAGATGCTTTATTTTCCTGCCTTAGCATTTCTTTTCTCTCAACATCCTCCTTTGCTGTGTTGCACCCACTGGAGAGAAACTTGTCTGCCCCCCCACACCCCCCGAGTCCCCCCAGACTCTTTAGCTTCTCTCTCCTTTCTTGATTTTTTTTGGAATGTCTAGCACAAAATAGACATTCGGTAAATATTTTGTTGAATGTACAAAATGGCTCTTGCTTCCCTCTCTTGCCAATGTCAAAATTATCTCATCTCTAATTGGCACAGTAAATCAGCTTGGCTTCAGCAACTCTCCCCAAACAACAAAACAGAAAGCCCACAGTGAACAGAACCACTCTCCTGACAAGCAGAATTTGGTAATCAACCTTGGTTCACACCCAACCCCTAATGGTTTACTAATAGTAATAATAACAGCGAGCACTTACTGTTTCTATATGCAGTAATTCTTCAGTCCTTGTGTGTATTCATTCATATAATCCTCACAACAGCCCTTTTAAGGTGGGTGCTGTTATTTTCACCACCATTTTACACATGAAGAAACTGAGGCCTAGAGAACTAATTTGCCCAAGGTTTTCCAGCCATTGAGTGGCAGAGCTATGACTCAAAACCAGGAAATCTATCCTCAAAGTCCATATTCTGAACCATATATCTGCTATTTCAATATTTCTTCTAAACAAACACAGTATTTTCCCCAAGAACGCTTTGGATGCTAAATAGAAATGTTTTTCTTATTACATACCCCATTATAGTTGGGGCAAAGGCCATGAAGGTGGTAGCAACCTGGGGAGGCTTCCTAAGATGCTCAGTTGCTTTCCACCCCCCACAGGTGATATTTACTGAGTGCCAACTATGTGCCAAGTATAAGAGACACAGAAGTAAATAAAAAAATCAGTATCCTTACCTTTAGGCATACAATCTAGCTGGCAAACCAGGCAGTAAACAAGTAATTACAAATGAAAGCTGGGGAGTCAGGGTGGCAGGGGAGAACCAGGATGCTGTGGGAACCCACATGAGGGCCTAGCCTGGATCAAGAGATCGGCTCCCAGGGTGCCTGGGTGACTCAGTTGGTTAAGTGTTCAACTCTTGATCTCAGCTCAGGTCTTGATCTCAGGGTCATGATTTCAAGCTCCACCTTGAGCTTGACGGTGGCTATGGAGCTTACTTTAAAAAGAAAAGAAAAGGAAGGGAGGGAGGAATGGGAGAGAAGGAAGAAAGAGGAGGGGAGAAGAGAAGAGAAAAACTAGCTTGTTGAGGGGTTGGTTTCCCTGCTAAGGCTGAACAGGAAATAGCCAGGGACAGGAGCAGGAGGGGGTGTCTCAGACAGAGGGAAGAGCACGTCTGAAGGCCTGCGGTGTGGTTCTAGTTCAGTGAAGTCAGGATTGGAGAAAGAGAAGGTATAGAAGTTAAATGGTAGCCAGATGGTCTATTGAAGATTAAGGAGAAGAAATGACATGGCAGAGGCAGACCAAACTGAAACCCACAAATCCAGACATGTCCCTGACCTTGGCTTTTCTTTCAGAAAGTAGAACAATAAGTAACTAGCACTCACATAGGTATTGCAAGTTGAAAATGGAGTGGAGGATGGTTTTCTTTGGGGTGGTTGTTGTGGGTGGAGCATACACTCGAGGCTAGCCATGGCCCTGGACTAACACTGTGCTAGCCCAGCCACTTGATTCTCCTAAGCCTGCAGCCCTGCTCACTGGTTCATGTGACCTCTCCTAGGAATCTCCTAGGAGTCCTAAAGCAGCAGCGAGGGAAGACAAAAGAGTGACAGAAAAATAGAATGAGATGAAATCAAACAGGAAAGCAGTTGGAGAGGTTTTGTAGGTAAAGACTAGAATAAACAATCCTCTGGAACAAATGGAAAGTATACAATCTGGGCAGAGAGGGCATACTCAAAATGGTACAGTTAACTGAATTAGACCCTATAGCACTGACCTTTGTTTTGTTTTCTTGCTAACATGATGGGAAGAATTTTTTTTACACACAGAAACTGTTATAAGTACTGTCAAATTTCAAGAAATTTTTTGTCTTAAAAGATGAGAAACACATGTCCCTATAAATATAGTTAATAGGGAATAATAGCCTTAGAATCTCTCTCCTCTAGTAAAATGCAAACTTGGTTTAATACAACATGCATGAATTTAATGCCAATATATGCAAGGCACCATTCCCTATTAAAATGAGAGTCAAAAAGAAGAAAGGAGCAAAGAAAAATAAATTTAATCTTCTTCTATGTGTACCTTGTCTAGTTTTTTAGAACAGTAAATTCTTATTTACGCAAAAAACAAAGCAGAATAACCCAGAATTTCCCCGACATCTGCTTCTAAGAGAAAAGCACACAGATATCAAGAATTTCTCTTTCAAGAGAACTTTTCATTTTATGTCACAGCATCAGTACATATTTAGTCCATATTGTAACAATAAACAAACAGCAGGAAATAATGGCTTTAGAGACAGGCAAACTGAGCAAGAACCTGGTTACTGCTCGTTAGCTGTTACCTTAGCTAGGTCACTTAACCTTTTTGCACCTCAGTAGTACAAGCATTAGTAATATTTGTATAATGTGCTACAATTCTAAAGTACCCCCACATTTATCCCATTTAATGATATTAATATTTAATGAGTGCATACAGCTTTGCAGGTCGAGGGGTTCAGAATGAGTATCCCCAAAATGTGCTACTTTGGCATCTGAACTATTTTGAGCGGAAGTAAACAAGACCCTGCCGGCTTAAGAGAAACTTTCTACCCTTCCTTAAATACCTAGAAGAATCTAAGCGGAGGGGTTTTGCTAGATAAGAATTATTATCAGAGATAAGTTTTATCTGAATGATTCATCTGTATGGCAGGGCAGTCACCTAATTACTAGGCTGCTCTTATTGCCTGCCTCCCCTTTGAAGCCCCAGCCCCTTACTCCATTCCTTAGCTTAAGAAGGTACATATACCTCATTTAACTTTTCCATTATTAAACCCCTCATACACGTGAGGGTTCCCATAATACAAAATTAAATTTGTTTTTCTTCTGTTCATCTGTCTTATGTCAATTTAATTCTCAGACCAGCCAGAAGAAACTTTCAAATACAGGCATGGCCCCCAACACAGGCATGGTCTCATTTAAATCACAGAACCGTCTATAAGGGAGGTACTTTCATTATGTCCATTTGACAGATATTAAAACCAAGGCTTAAAGAAGTTAAGAAATGCCTTCCCCAAGGTGTACAGGAAGTGGCAGAAACATGTCTGAATAGCTCCCAAGTCTGTTCTCTCAACCATTACACTCTCATTGCCATTATTTAGTTATTTCATTTACTTTATACTTTTTTATAAAATAAAATCTCTGACTCTTGCGGGATTATAATGCGTTTACAATGCCCAGCACAATGTCTGGTATCTAGCACGTGGTTAGCATACACTACATGGTACCAAAGAGGAGGATGGGCAAGGGAATGGGGAATGAAGAAAAAGAAATAGTATCCCCACTTCCAGCCAGGAGAGTAGATTCAGCTGCATAGATTAAACCCCAGCTGACTGACACCATAGCTTTACCCCCATGTGGCTGTTGAGCACTTTGAAGTGTGGCCAGTCCAAATTAAGATGTGCTAAAAATATAAAATACATGCCAGAATTCAAAGACATAGTATAAAAAAGAATGGAAAATATCTGATAATTTTGTATGGATGATATATATCGGAATCATGATATTTTTGAGTTAAATGACATACTGTATTTTAACGTGGTTTTTCACTTTCTCAATGTGGCTACCAGAAAATTTCACAATACATACATGTCCCACGTGGTATTTCTACCAGACAGCACTGAAAGAGAGATTTGTCTGTGCAGGCCTTCTTCCACTTCCAAAGAGCAGGTTTTGAACAGTAGCTCTGATTCAAGCTGTTACACCACCGTTGCGTGTAGTAGGCCACTTCAACAAGTCCCTTCCTCACCCTGGTTAGATTACATTCACTAACGTGAATACACTTTTTGTCACTGAGGGCCTTTCTAATGGAATTGAAACTCTGTCTCATGCTTTAGAATTGGAAACATTAATCTATTAGAAGATATCAGCTCCAAGAGTCTAATAAAATTCTGGTTTGAAAAAAAAATTCTGGTTTGCATTTTGAATCTTCAGATGCATTAATGTCATTTTTATAGGAATGTTTTCATATTTGCCTTGTTAGGTATAAACTACTAGGGAAAAACTCTGCGAACTAGAAAAGAAAGGATGTCATTATATACTAAGGTTACACCATTCCTGAGGTACACAGCCCTTTAGAGTCTCCTAAGATCCCAACCAGAGGGCTTGGATAAATCAAATACATGCTGCTTGATAAATGAAGTCCTGCGGACATTTAATATTGTTAAGAACTTTGGAAATTTAATAAAAAAGTGTTTGATTTACACCCTTCTTCCCCAGAACCCACCCTAGATAAACAATTGCCACCCTGGGAGCACTAATGTTGCTTTGCACAAATAATTCCTTAAACAAACAAACAAAAAGGCATGAAGATTTGCTCTGAACAGTTTTCATCTAAACATCCAGGGAATATTACCTCCCACAACATTTTCTTTAAACATGGTTAGACTTACTTAGTTTAATTAGTTTGGAGGTTGTTGCTTTTTCCCCCTGCAACTTGCCAGATAAATCAGAAATATTTATTTTCAGAGACAGTTTAAGGAACTCCGTAATTCCCAGTCTGTTCAAGTTTTACAGTAAATCTCAGTTGAATGCCTGTCATTGTTTCCAGTCCGGTCAAGCAAAAAGAAAAAAGGCATACAATTCATCAGAATAATTAGTTGATTGGGGTTAAATAATTCTACGAACAAACATCTGACCCTGGCACAGCATAAACCTCCTGGAGTGAGAAGGATTACAAACTAAATGTACAAGATTCAAAATCATCCAGATACACCCTGAACATTATTGCAGGCATGTGGGACACATTTAGATAAGTTCAAACCAAGTGTGGGTTTAGAGTTTAGCCACCTTTGATCAATGGTTTACTAAAGCTTTATTGCTTTGGTGTGGGGAGCGAAGAGAGGAATAGTGGCAACAGCGCCCCCTACTGCTCGATTGCCCCCTCCCTTCCCCGAAACTTGTTGCAGGGATATTAGACATCTGGAACCCCAGGAGATAATGAAACTCTCCCAAGTATAAGGAGGTCAGGAAGGGGGAAAAACCTAGCATTTATTGAGGGCCTATATCATTGCAAGCACTGTGTTGTCATTAATTTCACGATAATACGAAGTTTATCACAAATTCAGGAAAGACTAGGATGAAGTATAAAGATAAAGAAACTAAGGTTCAAGAAAGATGACATTTCTGGGACGCCTGGATGGCTCAGTTGGTTAAGCAGCTGCCTTCGGCTCAGGTCATGATCCCAGCGTCCTGGGATCAAGTCCCACATCGGGCTCCTTGCTTGGCAGGGAGCCTGCTTCTCCCTCTGCCTCTGCCTGTGCTCACTCTCTCTCTCTAACAAACAAATAAATAAAATCTTTTAAAAAAAAAAATGACATTTACAGGATTTGCTTCTAGCAATGGAACGAGCCAGGATTTGCACCCAGGTATGCCTGGCTTCCAAACCAGTGATTCTTCTGCCACAGCATGCTAGCAGTGGCGGAAGGCCTTGGGCACAGCTGGGACTCATGAAAGTATCATGACCAGCCATTCTGATTTGCCTGGGACTGGGAGCGTTTTCGGGTTGCTGGACTTTCAGTGCTACACATGGAAAAGTCAGGGGCAAACCAGGACAAGCAGACTGCCCTAGCTAGAATGCAACTGAATAAAGCACCGCCTAGGAGGGGCAGTTTGGAAGAGGAGGAAGGCTGCCCTGTTGTGTCTGTCCCGTTCCTGTCTGTGGCTCTGGCAGGCTGTTAGGTCACAGGTGAGCCATCTCTGTCCTATTTATTTGATGCTGTGACACATCCTGGGGCACTGTCAAAGGTGTTCACATCCCTGCCAGTTCTTATTTCTTCAGTCCCTGCCCTAAACCATCAGTTAGTGGGAATTTAGTTAACTGAATAAATCATTCACTCAAGTGGAGGGGAAAGAGCCAAGACTGGGCCATCACAGAAACGTGAACGCTGTGAGGATCAGTGAGGGCCAGAAAAGGTGGGTGAGTAACAAAAACTGACATTCATGGAATGCTTATTAACATACAAGGCGCTAGGCGAGGTAGTTTGTGTGCATTATCTCATCTTTTAACAACTCTAAAAGTAGTTATAATTAACCCTAATTACAGATTTTAAAAAATGAGCAAATGAAGCTCAGAAAGAGGCTAAATAACTTGGCTCAGGTCATGCAGCTAGAAAAAAAAAACGTGAAAAAATTTGATAGTGAAGATCCTTAAATTGCTTCCTTCAACTTGTGTATTTTCTTTAGCAATATTTTAGTGGTACAGAACATGTATCTCCTATGAATGAGATAAACTGATTTAACCTCTATTTTCATAAAGTAGCCAGTGACACATGCTACGTGTTAAGAGAACATCCAAGCTGGGCGCCTGGGTGGCTCAGTGGGTTAAAGCCACTGCCTTCGGCTCAGGTCATGATCTCAGGGTCCTGGGATCGAGTCCCGCATCAGGCTCCTCTGCTCAGCAGGGAGCCTGCTTCCTCCTCTCTCTCTGCCTGCCTCTCTGCCTACTTGTGATCTCCATCAAATAAATAAATAAAATCTTTAAAAAAAAAAAAAAAAGAAAGAAAGAAAACATCCAAGCTATGAGGTCCCTGGATGGCTCCTTTGGGTCAGGTCATGATCCCACCAGGGTGCTGGGATCGAGCCCCGTGTTGGGCTCCCTGCTCAGCAGAGAGCCTGCTTCTCCCTCTACCCTTCCCCACTGCTTGTGCATGTGCTTATGCTCTCTCTCTCTCTCTTGCCGTATCTCAAATAAATAAAATCTTTAAAACAAAACAAAAATCTACATTATACATTTAGGAAATAGAGGTGTAAGTAAATTGTACCTGCTAATATTACTCTAGCCTTTCCTTATTCTTTATTTTCTTTAAGCTCTATATTTGATAGAATTCAGCATTTCCCGAAACATGCTCCATGGACGAATATGTCTGTGACACGTGACTAGGTGCCGTATACAAAAAGGATTCTGAAATCTAGTAAAATTAGGACACCCTACATTAGCAAAGTTTAAGTTCTTTACTATGGAACTTCTCACTCTAAAGTATGTTCATGAGCCCAGTGAATCTCCACAAGGAAACTCTAGTGCTGTGTTCTCAACCTGATATTCATTATTAGCCCTCCGTCTCCAGAAGCCTTTTTAGACAATCCCCTAATTGCCCCTTTCCATCCACCTGTCCCCCTCCGCCAGACTGACTACTAAGGAATAAGACTTTGGTGAGTAGGTTGAGTTTGGGGGGCCACAAACCATTGTATGGAGAGTTTTTTGCTCCCTATGAACTAATTTTTGCCCCCTTGGGGATGATTTCACTTGAGAATGTAGGTTCTGGTATGAAATGCTCCTCAAGCATGTTTGACCAACCACTGACATTTTTCCAGTGGAACAATATTGCCATGAACAAACTCTGGGAATCCCGATTTATTCAGAATGAGATAGTTTAACCCTTTGTTTTCTTATGACTCAAGGAGAGAATCTTCTCTTTCACGCCGAAATTCCTGATATTAAAAGATACACTGAGATATATTAAAAGTTTTAAGAGTTTATTAGTGCAAAGATCAATTTAAGTCGGGCAGCAACAACCAAATGGGAAGTAGTTAGAAGGAAATGACAGGAACTAGGGAAAGACTTTTATAGAGAAGATGCCAAAACAGAACAAAGAAGTGATTTGTTTTGATAGGCTGTTGCTTAAGTGGTTGCCTTATTTGGAAAAGCCTAGCTGGTCATTTGTGATTGGCTGTCCTTGGCTTTCAATTTCTTAACATTGATAGATTTGCAGACTTAGGTTTTGGTTTCCTTACATAGCTTGCTAAAGCATTAAAGCCACCTTAGTCTATTTGCTTTGTTTCATTAATTTAACACTGGTATAAGATTACAGGAAGGACAGGAGTTCAATAAGACTGGTTGATGGAGAAAACCTGTATCTGCCTCTGCTCTCCCAACAGCCAACATCCTGAGTTTGTGATTAGAATTTTATACCACCAGTTTAAAAAGTGGTATAACATACATAAAGTGTCTAGTGTTCAGTAATCTTAAGTGTACAGCTTCATGATGAATTTGCAGAGTTGTATACACACCTACTTCCAGATAAAAGTACTAAATTCTTGATCAGAGAAACTTAAAAAAAATTTTTTTTTTACCTCCCCTCATCCACATACTGTGGTTTTCAAACTTCAGTGAAGTTTAATGACGAATCCATCTAAGGGAGCTTATTAAAATGACACATTGCTACCCTCAGAGATTCTCATTCAGAGGGTCTGGGGTGTGATCCTGGATTTTAAAGATTTTATTTGTTTATTTGACAGACAGAGATCACAAGTAGGCAGAGAGGCAGAGAGAGAGTGAGAGAGGAGAAAGCAGGCTGTCCGCAGAGCAGAGAGCCCGATTCGGGGCTTGCTCCCACGACCCTGGGATCAGGACCCGAGCCGAAGGCAGTGGCTTCAACCCACTGAGCCATCCAGGTGCCCTGTGATCCTGGATTCTAAATAAAGCATTCCAGGTGATCCTGACACAGGCCGTCTATGAATCACATTTTTGAGAAACGCTGGCCTCCCGAGAGCATAAAAGGCAAGATGCTGAACAAGATGTTAAGGCTTTCCCTAATTTGGCCCAATTCTATTTTTCCAGACTCAACCCTGGCTAGTTTCCACCATGCTGAATTACTCACCTCTCCTCAGTAGTTCATGTATTCATGTTTCCTGTAACCTGGACTTACCTTTCCATCTATTCTATGTGAGTGATGGGCTCCTACTCATCCTTCAAAACCTAGTTACATTGTCATTTCCTCTGGGAAGTCTTCTCAACCTCATGATGCAGTATTATTGCTCCTTCATTGTTCATCCAGAATTTTATTCAGACCCCTATTATACTACATACCACACAATGCTGATTTTTAAATCTCCTTGTTTAGAAACAAGCAGGTATATGTCTAGCTCTTTCTTAAACCCCCAGCTCTGCACACAGCAGGACACACAGTGGGTGAGTGAATGAATATATGCTACTGATTTATGCCTGGAGTCACTTAGCTCTCATTTCCCAGGCCAGTGAGACCGCAGTCTCCCTCAGGGAAGTGAGGGTTTTTGACTCACTTTTGTGAACTCCAAAATTATGCCAGGGGCTCAGTAGTCAATGAAAAAAATACCTAGTGAATGAAAATAATCAACAGACTCTCGTCCCCCCCCCCCAATTTAGTGAGTACTTCCATGCTTCCTAGGCCCTCACTGCAATTCTTGGAGGGAAACAGGCGTGGAGTGGGAGTGTTGGGGGCAGATGTCGTCCCTAACAGATGAGAATGTTAGGCCAGAAGCCGCAGGACTGGCCTCCAACACCAGGTTCCCGATTCTCTCTAGCCGTTCCCTCCATAGAACACTCCGTTGCCATGGAGAAGGCCATTGTCCTAAGTGGGCTCAGTGAGGCGCAGACTCCAGAAAAGCCCCTCAGAAAGGCAGCAGTGCATGGAGACTCTTCGCCCCCTCGTCCAACTCCTGATCTATCTGCTTGCCTATTCCTGTGTGTACTCCTGTTTGTACCTGTTGATTTATTTCTTTAGCATCTTAGTAGAGGACTAGGCAGCCGGGCTGGACAGAAGCCACCTGGGCAGGCAAAGCCTTACCCACTGCTCAAGGTGAGACCTAGGGACCACTGCTCCTCGGGTGAAAGCGGACTGATGGGAGGCCCTGGAGGCATGAGGGAGGGATGGAGGACTGTCCTGGTGGTGAAGGGCAAGGGGACACTCGTCCTTGACCTCCCCCTCCCCCCCGGGGGGGCGCTCAAGCCGCCACCTCACCCGCCGGCGGGGCCTGCGCAGGCGCATCTGGAGCTCAGGCAAAAGAAGCCTGGCGGCCCCCGGAGGTCTGTAGCCCACCCAGATCGACCGACTAACCGTTGGGCTCACGGGCGCGCGGGAGAAGCGCACCACACACGCGCACCTGTTACGCGGCCCAAGAGAGGGAAGAGCTCAGGAGAGCGAAGTGTGTGACAGGAGCGGGCACAGTCATGCGTGACACTGGCGGTTACCGAGGCCGGCAGGCGGGAAGCACGGGCCCACTCGGGGGCAGGCCCTGGGGGGCGGCGGCGGCAGGGAAGGAGGAAGAGCAGAGCTACGAGTACGGCTCCACGAGGTACCTGCTGCTGTGCGGCCTGGGCGGCATGCTGAGCTGCGGGCTGACGCACACGGCCATCGTGCCCCTGGACCTGGTCAAGTGCCGCATGCAGGCGGACCCCGGCAAGTACAAGGGCATCCTCAGCGGCTTCGGCGCGACGGTGCGTGAGGACGGGCTGCGTGGCCTGGCCCGAGGCTGGGCCCCGACCCTCCTGGGCTACTCCCTGCAGGGCCTGTTCAAGTTTGGGCTCTACGAGGTCTTCAAGATCCGCTACAGCGAGCTGCTGGGCCCGGAGGGGGCGAACGAGTGGAGAACCAGCCTGTACCTGGCCGCATGGGCCAGTGCCGAGTTCTTCGCGGACGTGGCGCTGGCCCCCATGGAGGCGGTGAAGGTGCGCATGCAGACGCAGCGGGGCTTCGCCTGCACGCTGCGCGCCACCGCCCCGCGGATGTACGCGGAGGAGGGCGCGTGGGCCTTCTACAAAGGCGTGGCGCCGCGGTGGCTGCGGCAGATCCCCTACACCATGATGAAGTTCGCCTGCTTCGAGCGCACGGTGGAGGCCCTCTACAAGTACGTGGTCCCCAAGCCCCAGTGGCAGTGCACCAAGGCCGAGCAGCTGGCCGTCACCTTCGTGGCCGGCTACATCGCCGGTATCTTCTGCGCCGTCGTGTCCCACCCGGCCGACTCCGTCGTGTCCGTTTTGAACTAGGAGAAGGGCAGCACGGCCTTCGTGGTGCTGCGCAGACTGGGCTTTACGGGCGTCTAGAAGGGCCTGTTCGCCCGCATCATTATGATCGGCGCCCTGACGGCGCTGCAGTGGTTCATCTATGATTCCGTCAAGGTCTGTTTCAAGCTGCCTCGCCCTCCAGCCGCCCAAGCGCCCCCAACCCAGAAGCAGCAGGAGTAGGCGTGGATTTGGCGGCTCCTGTGGCCACCTTGGGCCCAAGTGTCCAGGCAATGCTAGCGTGTAACATGTTTCGTTTTCTGGCATTGGAGAGGTGACGATATGTAGTCCAGAGTTTTCTTTAAAGGACTGATTCCTTCCTTTTTTGCCAATTGCAGCCTTTTCAATTAGTAGGAGTCCGAACCGTTACCTTTGGGGAGTCGGCACGGCTGTTTTAACTCGGTAGCTTTCCAGCAACTTTAAGGAGAAAATTCTTAACGGGAAGTAATGTTAGGTAATTTAGGGTCTATAGATTGTTTCTCCTTTGAGTCACCATTCAGTGGAGATTTACTGAATAGCCTACTAATGAGGTTTGAAGGTCAGCACTACCGCGTGGGGCAGGGAACAAAGTCAAATTCTGCTACTCACCTCAATAGAAATAGTGCACCTATTGAATAGATGAAGGACTCATTCCATGTTTCCTGTTCATGTCCATCATAGGAAAAAACTATTAAAAGTTAAATGGCGGCTTCTATTGCCTCGTAACCTAGAATGTATTCACTGTTTTCAAAGAGATGTGACATGAGAAGATCTGCATTTTCTCATTTTGCTTTGTCCAATTCTCTTCCTGATGTTGCTGATTAGAGCATAGCTCTCTCCAGGAAGTGCTACAATTGGATCAATGTGGAAAACCAAAATGAGATGAAGGGCAGGCTCTGGGAATAAATATGTAAAGAAAAGCCTCTGTTCTCTAAAAATTTCTTTTGTACAAGTCAGCTTTCAACAGCCATACATCCAAAGAAGATCATACCACCCCGACATTTAAAAACACACACATGAAACCCTGCAATTCCAATTTTTTGTTGAATATTAAAGAGTGGTTTTGGTGACTTTGGAAGGAAAATCTCACTTTTAATGTCACAAATGTCTTCATTTAATTTGGTACGTGTTTCCATGATCCTTATGATGGTTGAGGTTCATAAAATTTACTGAAGCTATAAAGCACATACAGCTTTCTGTAGCCTTCACATCTCTCATTGGGGACATTGTAAAATTAGTGAAACTGTGAATTAGAGATGTTTGTAGAATGTAAATAAGAAATAAACTTTAATGTTATATTTGCTGCAATTTACTGCAGTGTTACATGATTGCCTTAATTTGTATTAAGGACTGCAAATTTAAAATATATGGATGTTTTAACTATGTAATAGTAAACTGTTTAGGGGTTAACAGAAGTTTAAAAATGCTTAAATTTAAGTAAGTATATTTGAACTGTCTTAATTTGATAATAACTTGGAAGAAATCAGAACTTGTGAATGAGCTAGAATCAAATTTATATTTAGTCCTATTTTGTTTGTTTTGGGGGAGGATGTAAGGGAAGGATACTATGTATTATTAAGACACTGACTTTTCTTAGGCACTCAGTGTCCAGGTTTTTGAAAAGAGAAGTTCTCAATGGAGGAAAATGATAAATTTCAAGGGACTAAATTGTGTGGGTTCTTTCTTGGAAATTTTTAAGACAAATATCTTTCTCTCTAGTGTTGCCTTGTAAAATGTTTGTAGGAAGTTTCTTTGGTCAACAAATTATTAAGTTAAGTTCTTTCTATCTGTACTATAATTTAGGGGGTTGCTGCAAAATCTTTGGAGTTTCAGGATACCACTTGTTCTGTTCTGTGTATTTCTTGATTGTTCTGTTGAGAACACCAGATGATTTCTGCAGTATACACTGCGTATGCTTACAGGATTATAATCTAAGGAGAACTCTTTGGCCATGATTTTGACTATAATGGAGTGGTCAAGGAAATTTATTTAGTTTGGGTCAGCAGCATTCCTCTTCAGTTCCTAGATTTCTATTCACTTTTTTGGTTGCTGGTTTATAAATGTCTGACTAAATAGGGGCCACGGTAACTAACAATAAAGAATAAAAATTAATTAAGTAAGGTTAATAAATAAAGGTTAACAAATAAATACATTTAAGTAAGGTTACTAAGTAAAAGTTAATTTAATTAAATAATTTAATGACTCTTCTACATTCAAAGTCATTGGGGATTTTTTTCCTAGTTACTATTCTTTTGGTACAACTTAAACTTCTATTCAATGTTTTACTTTGTAATTACTGCTCTGTGAAATTATGCAAATCTGTTAGAATTAGAAAAGCCATAGTATATGTCTAGTATTGTGAGACTTTTTTTTTTAAGATTCATTTATTTACCTAAGAGCAAGTAAATGTGCATGCACACAGAGATGGGAAGGTAGGGGGTGGTAAGCTGCAGGGGGAAAGGGAGAGAATCTCAAGCAGACTCCCCACTGAGAGCTGAGACTGATGAGGGGCACAGTCCCCTGATCCTGAGACCACGGCCTGAGCCAAAACCAAGAGTCATA